>JACGCK010000177.1:0-93516 GCA_014925825.1 Pholiota molesta | reverse complement strand
GGATGAATCGGATCCGTTTGTGGAAGTTCTCGACAGCTTACCACTGGGATTCATTGACTTGGAGGATGTCGGATTCGATTCGGATGACTTGGATCTTCCGACGATGAGTCAATAAGTGGCTTGAGTGCCACAAGCGAGATGATATGGTCGTTGGATGACCCAGCCCTGGAAGAAATTGAACGATATTACGGGCTGGGACCATGCGCGCACGAGCGGATAAGCCGCCAGATTCGGAATCGGCGGAAGTTACGTCGTCTTCGGAAGATGAGAACTGTGCGCCTGAACTAAACCTCTGACGGCGCGCCCGTTGGAAGATGACGAATACATACGATATCCGCGAGATCACATCGGTGACGCATATGCTATTCGCGCAACCGAGTTGCTGAACAAATGCCGTCCCTATCCAGGGGATGTAAGGTATCCTACGGATTATTTCACCGAGAACCATCGTTTCTTTGTTGAAAAGGCTACGCGCAAGCGTAGATATCTTATTCATGACGATCTTACCAATTTCTGTATTGGAGTGCCTATGGCGCTGATTCACAATGAATATTTTGATCTGGGCGGATGGTACGCTAAGCGCCGAGCCGGGCGCTTGGTCTGATTAAGCCCGAATTGCCTCGTCGCTGCATGGGTCAAGTGCTGCGTTGGCATCTGCTTGAACTACTCAAAGAGGGAATTTATTCCAGTTACCCCCCATGCAAGGGTGAACATGAAATATTGGGCAGATTTGCAGTTGATCCTACTAGTGTGGGACCCAACCCAGACTCATACATTATTCATGATTATGACTTGGATCTACAAACTACGATTGGTAGAAAACTGTTCGGTGAACCGAACTTTAATCTCGTTCGTTGGTATCGAGAACAGGTGGTTCGTTCGGGGCGGTACGAGGAAACGTACGCCGACCACGCGCCCGTTTACGAGCCACCGAATACCCACGAAGATCCTCTGAGCGAGGAGTGGAATAACTCCGTGGCCGGACCCGAATGGGGTGGTCAGGGTTTGAAAACCATGGGTGACGTACTAGGGCGCCGAATTCAGTTCGTGCTCGAGCAGTGTCAACCATATCCCGGGGACACAGACATGTGGATAAATCCTACGGCGACAGGAAAACCTCGGTTCGATATCACCCGGCATGCCGAGTCTGGGATGTACACCGTGTTCGACCGTAAACGCGGCGTCGAATATTGGATTCATTCTGACATTTTACGATTGCCACGCTTTTCTATTGGAAAGTGGTATGCTGAACAGTGTATTGATCAAATGGGAATCTACATGCCAGGCGAATATGCTAATGAATGGCTGAGAACCGAGCGGTACTCGCAGACCTTGATGGGTGACGTCGTCGAGCGGCACGCTGAGCGCCTGTTGCTCGCGCATGCACCGTACTCATCCGAACACACGCGCGAGAGCATGGAAGCGGCACGATTTGAAGTCGTTCATTTGGCGCCGGAGGATTCGTTCCACTATGAGATCAGAGATTATTTTTGTTGTTTATCAACGAAGATTCCTAAGTCTCAGCTTCACTCACCAAAGTTCAGAATTGGAGAGTGGTATGGGCGGATACTGTACCAATTAGAGCTCTGTGATCCAGCAGGATCGAGAGTTGGTCCCATCAAATCCCCTGTGATCGAAGTGTCCGGGATTCAGGTCGACCGTAGTAAGTACGCGGGGCTTCAACGCAACGCGGCTATGGTCAAGGATAAGCGCCGGGCACTACCCAAGCCGGTGGTGGTAACGACTACCGTCAACGGACAGCCCGCTAGGGCGCTGTTGGATTCCGGATCGCTTGGCGATTTCATATCATCCACCCTCGCGGATCAGCTTAAGCTTAAGCGTGAGGAAATGGAGAGCCCGCTTACCCTGCAACTCGCGGTTCAAGGGTCGCGGTCGAAAGTCAATGCACGCACGACCGTGCAGTTGGAATATCAGACCATAAAAGAGGATCGTACATTGGATATTGCCAATATCAGCAACTACGATTTAATACTAGGGACGCCGTGGATGTACCAACATCGCGTCTGCGTGGGATTTAATCCTGCGCGTGTCATTATTGGCAGCGACGACGCGCTTCCGATCCTTACAGGGCAGGATATGAAGTACGTGGCTAGCGCCATAGACATACATTCGGATCCTGTGGAAGCCGCCCGCCAGGAACTACGCGAGTATGCCGCGCCGCTGTGCAAGGAAGTTATTGAAACGGAATTGCCGCCCATGAGAGAGATCAATCATACCATACCGTTGATTGATGTGGATAAAAAATATCCTTGGAGGCCGTCGCGCTGCCCTGAAGCTTTTCGTGAGCAGTGGGCTGAGAAGCGCGACGCGTACCTTAAAACGGGACGGTGGCGGATTACATCGGCGGGCAACACTGTGCCCATGTTGCTGATCCCGAAGCCGCGGAAGGGCGACGCGCCAGCAGAGCTGCGTACTGTCGTAGATCTGCGTGAGCGCAATAAAAATACCGTCAAATTGACATCGCCCTTACCTGATATCGATGGGATGCTGCGCCGTTGCGCCAGTTATCCATTCCGTTCGTCAATGGACATGAAGTCCGCGTACGAGCAGATACGAATTGTCCCTGAGCACGTCGACCGATCTACGGTGACAACGCCGGACGGCAACATGGTTAGCCTGGTCATTCAGATCGGCGATTGTAATGCACCAGCGACATACCAAGCATTAATGGACCACTTATTCTCGGCGTTTATTGGGCGCTTCATGGATATCTACCTGGATGACATCGTCATTTATTCGCGTACGCTGGAAGAACATGTTCAGCATGTTAAGATGATAATTGACATCTTGAAGCGCGAGAAGCTTTACCTTAGTAAAGGGAAGCTGCATTTCATTGAGCCTGAGTTGAAGATCTTGGGTCGCCTGATCGATGATGACGGCATCCGTATGGACGGCGCTAAAGTCGACGCGGTGATCAGCTGGAAGGTCCCAACGAACCGCGACCTTTTGCGGGGCTTTCTGGGGACTGTGGGCTATCTCGCCGACGATGTCCCAGGCGTTCGTTTGCCTATGGGCATTTTGACGTCATTAACTGGAGATACAGTGCCGTTCCGATGGACTTACACGGAGCAGCGCGCGTTTGAGGACGTTAAGCGCCTAGTACACGAAGCGCGCGAGCATCGCCGAGTGCCTTTGAGATATGCGAAGGACGCCGATCCCATCTGGATGGTGACGGATGGGTGCGCTACGGGAATCTCTGGCCTGGTTAGCCAGGGCCCTGACTGGAAGACCGCCCGTATTGCGGCGTTCTATTCGGCCAAACTGAATTCTGCTCAGCAGAATTATCCGGTCCATGAGATTGAAATGCTCGCGGGCATCGAGACGATGCTGCGGCATAAGGACATCCTGCAAGGGGTCAGGTTCAAATGGGTTACAGACCACAAGGGTCTGACGTACCTGTTGAACCAGAAAAACCTCTCCGGCCGGCAAGCGCGCTGGGTGGAAAAGATTTCCTCGTTTGACTTCGAGGTGATCTACGTTCCAGGCAGTGAGAACGTCGTCGCGGACGCGCTGTCGCGCATGTATTCGAACGACGCACCTGGAACTGAGCGCGCACGAAGCGAGTACACCTATCACGACGTCGTGGATGACGACACTGAGGTGATGTTGAACGCGATGCCGGTGCTCGCTGGAATTGAAGCGCGCGCCGCCGTGCGGAGGGCGCGTAAGGAGGTGGCTCCTGCAGAGACTGGACGTCCTGAGACGTCTGGCGAGTTCGCTGCGCGGATGCGGAATCGTTTCGTTCTTCGAGGACCTGGAGAACGAAAGGAGGGCGGGAGTAGTACCCATGCCCAACCTTCTCAGTCACCACGAGCTGAAGCAAGCTTAGTGGAGAACTTACCAGCTGAATCTGTCGTTGAACCTGACACGGATTTGCTGACCTTCATCACTCAGAGCGTCGACGGCGTTGACCTCGTCGAAGGTGTGAAGGGACGATACGGCGAAGACTCGTTCTTTGGGAATATCTTGAGCAAACCAAAAGAATTCCGGAACTTCGAAGTCCAGAATGACCTTGTGTACTTGCGCGAACGCGGGCTTCGATTGCTGTGCATTCCGAAGGTTTTGATCAGTGGAAGAAGCGCTCGTGAGATCGTAATCTCCGAGGCGCATTCCATGCTCGCGCACTTGGGCGCTGCCAAGACGTTGGACTATCTGCGCGACCATGTATGGTGGAAGGACATGGTCGCCGATACCAAATCATTCTGCGAGAGCTGCTCGACGTGCAAGCGCAGTAAACCAAGTAATCAGAAACCGTTTGGGCTTTTGAACCCGCTGCCAATCCCAGGTTTACCTTGGGAATCGATCGGTATCGACTTTGTTGGGCCCTTGCCCGAGTCGAGTAACCGTGATGGAACATATGATTCGATTACTGTCGTCATATGTTTATTAACATCTATGGTACATCTCATTCCGAGCCGTACAAACTACAATGCTCGTCAAGTAGCAGAATTAATGTTCGAGGAAGTCTACAAATTGCATGGACTTCCAAAGAACATTATCAGTGATCGCGATGTGTTGTTCACCAGTATCTTCTGGTCACACTTGCACGCGCTGATGGGAACACGTCTAAAAATGTCGAGCGCCTATCACCCGCAAACTGATGGCTCGACTGAGCGCGCTAATCGCACAGTTACACAAATGCTGCGACAATGTGTCGGACCTAAACAGATGGACTGGGTGTCCAAATTGCCTGCAATCGAATTCGCAATAAATTCGGCACGTTCTGAGAGTACCGGATATGCACCGTTCTTTCTGAATCACGGAACGCTGCCGCGCTCAATGATTTGGAACTCTGCCGACGAAAGCGAGTTCCCGTCTGTACGCAGATTTGCATTGAATAAAAAACTTGCATTAATGGCGGCTCATGATAGTATTCTTGCAGCGCGCGTCAAGCAAACGCGTGATGCAAACCGCAAACGGCAATTGGCGCCGTTCAGTGAAGGAGACCTCGTGTATCTCTCCACAAAAAATATCACTTTCCCCAAGGGCCTTGCCAGAAAATTGGTGCCCAAATTTATAGGCCCCTATCGAATTATTAGGGACTTCAAGAACCAATCTTTCCGATTGGATCTGCCCCAAAATTTAAAGCAAAGAGGAGTGCATGATGTATTCCATGCGTCTCTGCTTCGTATCCATATCCCAAATGATGATCGATTATTTCCGGGTCGGCTGGACGAACAGCTAAACCAAAACGGTGAAGCTGAGGGCGAATGGGCAGTCGATAAAATATTATCGCACTGTGGAGCTCGGGATAAATCTTTGTTTGAAATAAAATGGAAAGCGGGTGATATCACCTGGCTCCCATATCATCAGATAGCTGAGTTGCAAGCTCTGGTAATTTATCTGGATTTACTGGGAGTGCATGATATCCATGAGCTACCCAAGGGACAGGGAGTACCTCCTTCCGTAGATCGGGAGATTCAATTATACTCACTGTCCTATGACTATGGCTACTCTTCCGATTCTTCTATAAATTCTTCCGACTTTGACTTTTTTGATTCCTCACCCCCCACTTCTATTACATACACAAACTTTCCTTGCGACCCGTCGAGCTCAACATCTATGTCTACGCACGTCCCCGACCGCGGATGGCCTACCATCGACCATCCAGCCGTCCACCGACTTTCGGCGGACACTATCACCTTCGCCGAACCAGGTGTCGACCCTCGTTTCGCATCTGCCGTCGACACCGTCAGCCGCGCAGAACTGATTGCGCGTTGCGCTTACGACTCCAAGATACGCGCGGCTGCCGATGACACCGTCATCATACCCCTCGAGCCTACGGGGTACACCTCCCATGCGAAACTCTTCGCGCAGTATGCGACCACTCCGAGCCGTTTCGCTCATTGGGACAAGCCTGAAAGCCGGTACAACCGGTTTGGCGACCACATCACCATTGAGGACTTCTTCCCCGTAGTCGCCAACTCTTCCCCCACCGCGACTTCGTGCGCCGCAACACCTCCTTCCGTTGTCGCCAATACGCGCAAGGCAAAGAAACCCAAATCTAGGCGCCCAGCGCCAATCAACCCTTTGTCTCGGCTCGACACCGCATCTCCGCTAATTCAAGACATGCTGTTTGTCGCCGCCGCCGCGGAAACTCGACGTCGCATGTATGCGGCCACGCACTATGGCCGCCGCCGCGCCCGATCCACCTGCACCCACACCCCACACCACACCGGGCCATGCACGGCGTCAATCACTACTGTTCCTGATGATCAGTCCATGGTCATTGATAGCGCGCCGGCGGCGGGCCCTTCCACTTAAACCCCCTTTCGAGCCTCCCACATTCACATAGGCTTTGCTACACAAACCCTGGAGGGCGGGTGTAACGAATCGATACCCTTTTCGGACTCTATCCATGTTTCTGAGCTCAGACCGCACCACACTCCTTTTATTTCATTTTATCTTTGATTTCCATATGCTATTTCTCCACCTCCTACCCCTGTCGCTCCTTAGCTATTTTTACTTTATCTCGTGACTATTTACTCGTAGGTATAAAAGCCATGTACGCAGTAGACAGTCGCCCCAGTGAATTCTAAGTCTTTCAATTGTCTTTTTGTTCGCTACCCCGTGTGCCGAAACTCCCACCGCAGTCACTACCAGTCACTGCTGTCGCTTTCGTCACAGCCAATTAACACATTCAAACATTCTCCGGCCTTGTCGACACGATGCTTATTCCCCGCGTTACTTCGTCGCATGAGTCACTTCTCGCTTGCTATCTCCTCGCATCTCAACAGCTTTCTTCGCTGCTATCAGAATTTCCCATGTCCTTCTCGTCTATTCTACGATGCGAGTCTTGCATGTCGTTTCATCTACTTCCCATCTTTCTATGCTGGCGACGCCATCTCGGTGAACGTGTCGATCGACCCTCCGGCTCTTGGGTGGTACATCCAACAACGACCGCGACGTCTGGGATGTACGAGTGGGCTCCATGCGCTGGTATACTTCGTGAAGCGGGCCTTCCTGTGGACGGTGGATGAAGGAGAAGACGGAGTGGAGGTGACGGATAGGTAGAAGTGAGGAAGAGGGAAGCGGTAGGGATGGACGGGTGGGAGCAGAGGGCTTAGGCCGCTTGGCTAGGTTGCGCTGGGTGGACGTAGCACGGTGGACGGCATAAGCAGAGGTGATCGTACGAGGACCCAAGGCATTCCGGCGGTGGTATGCGATGTGATCAATTCTTCCGACGATGTCCAGGATACCCGTTTAACAGCGCTCGCAACGTCATGGATTCATGCATTGCTCTTCTTCGCCATTTTGGGCTGCATCTAGGCGCACCTCTACAATCTGACAACCCCTCAACGTTCAACTGCTCCTGGGCCTGAAATCTTCCTTGATACTTTGCGCCAAGAGCCTCGAGGAGAATATGCACTACCTACACGTCAAGTCGACCTTCACGGCATTCGCTCATCGTCGCTGTTCACTTGTTGGATTACCCCTAAAGAACCTTGGCTTGGATGTTTTACTATTCTCGCGCTAGGCGCTGGATGTCGGTAAGCCGGGCTGCAGTCCTGGTTGCGGTGAAAGCGGAGAAAGCGCTATCGTTGCAGGATGACACCGTCACACGGCCGAAACGCGGCGGGTGGAGCCGATGCCGCGGTCACTCGTCGCCTCGTCCCCAAAACATAGTTCTCTACCTTCTCACTATGACAGGCGGACCGCATGGTGGATATGGGTTGGGATGAGTATTACCTCACAGAATAGGTTGCCCTTGCAGATGACTCGGTGCATAGTGCTTGAATGAAAAGTGATTGCATAAGACTATGTATTGACATACTTGAATATTCAGATGAAAATATCGACCCATATATCTACGCACGTCAGAACACGGCTGACTTTTTCATTCGCCCGACTCGATGCTGATCAAAAAGTTTGAGTGGGCAACGCATTGTATGTTGGGCAGAGATCATCCCAGGCCGCTAGAGTTGACGATTGATAAATCAGAATACACACACAAGGCAGCAAATGCAGCAAGATACATACAGGGAGGATCCATTGTCGCCGTCGTATTGACATCCTCGGCCATTACGACCGCGAGGCCTCTATATTCGAAGGAAAATTCAAGTTATGCAAGTCAAAAGCCGCGCGATAACTCACGTATTAAGATGCCAATCAATGTGGCTAAGGATAGGTGGTTAATACAAGTAGAATATATCGCGGAGATCAATCAAATACGAACCAGTGCAAAATCCATGGACCAGCATTGTCCGTTGTGAACCGAATCGTCGTGTTATCGCCAGCCACACCGATACTGACGACATCACGTTGAACAGGATCGACGTAGTTATAAACAGTGCTTCCCGCACTTCGGACAACCGAGAATGCATGCTAAATTAAAATTAGTTAGAGTATAGCTGCCCAAAGATTGAGTAGAACTTACGCCGTGAAGATGGATAGGATGCTAAGGATATTTTTTTTCGTCAGCATATGTGAGGGATTAGAGAATCCAGCGCGCTTACAGGACTACCGACCGATCCTCCTGGCATAGAAATTTCGATGACTTTGTTAGGTGGCAGAACATAGACTGAGCCACTGGGGAGCAAATCCGTCGCCGTCTTTGCGCCACTCATGATTTGAAGGAGAACAGGAACCGAAGGAGCAACGAAGGAAGCGTTGTTGACCGTGAACAACAGAGTCGTCGAATCGAATTCGATGTCCAAATTGATGTTAACATCGGCGGCACCAACGGTGGCCACTCCAGGGGCAGCAGCATTGATCAAGGGATGGAGGTTTGTCTCGACCATGGGGTTTGAGGCGGTGGAATTGGTTGTGGGGTCAGCATCTGCAGCACCGAAGTATTGCAGGATTGCGGAATTGATCCCACCGTCAAAATCTGTGTTACCAGCACTAGGATTTGCACGGATCCAGTAGTTGTCGATAGCTTCAGTGGTGTTTAAAACGAACGAATACCTCTGGCCAGCATAAATTTCGATAGAATCGACGACGAGGGGTTGGGTGTTGATACCGTCGACCTCGATGATAGTCTTAAGTAAAGAGTGGCCCTGTCAGACCACATAGAATGTACAATTGAAGAATTACGCACAAAAGAATGTCCGTCAATTGAAAAATTGAAGTAGGGATCACAAGAAAGAGACACCAAGCGGAATCGATAGCGTTTGTTCGGAAGGACTGTGATCACTGTGAGCGGCACCGTTGGTCCGCCGACATATCGGCCAATGCCGTTGATCAAGGTCGCGTCCGCCGTTATTACAGCTATTGAGGGCGCTACGGTATGGTACCTACAGTTATGAAGGTGAGATACGGATTCATATGACGAAAAGGGTCTCACGTACCAGTCAGCCAGTGTAATAACGGTGGTCTCTGTGGTAGGAAAAGGAGGCAAGCATTAGCACTTGTGCATTGATCCAGATTGAGACAGGCGCTAATTGTATTACTTACCATCGTCATAATCATACCTAAAGAGAATAATTAGATAGAAACCATTATAAACGGTGCGATTACTTACAGGCTTCGGTAGGGGTCATCATTGTCATAGATGACCAAAGGACCTCGGAGGCCGTCGCAGTATTGTGTCGCTGTGGGAACGCAACTGTAGTGAGATTTCGAATGGCCATAGAGGAGAAACAGCTTACAGTGATGAGAGTGGTACCAGAATGTGCCCGCCTGATCCGGGACGCTGAACTGGTACAAAAAAGAATGGCCGGGCGAGATAGGGCATTGGTTGATGCCCACAGGACCGTCAGCCCAGTTGGTACCTTCTTGGAACAGACCATGCCAATGCTATATAGAGTTTATATATTGAGCGAAGATGGTCACAAGAAATGCAAATGGTATCGTTTGAATAGGACGATAACTATGCGAAAGACGTACAATACTTGTGCTTGTCAACATGGTGGTATCAGTGAGCTCGTCGATGACATTCAAACCGAATGTGTCTCCCTAACATGAGGTTCCGTGAGTGACTATTAGACAATACAGTACAGGCGAGCATACCTTGAAGCCAGTAATCAGTGGTCCCGGAAAGGTGACATTATCTGCAGTCGGTCCAGCTAGTACGGTTCTAGATGCAAGGTTGCAGCATTAGATATAAGAATCATGCCGCCCTGAATAAGAAACTTACGAGCGATTGTAGCCATCGGGAAGAATATACTTGTTCTCAATATAAAGATTGGAGCTGGGTCCTATAGCGCCGTAAGCGCCTACAACGATAGAAATGCTGATGAGCAGTGTGTGGAAATGCATGATGTCTCTGGGGGTACGAAATATTAGAGTTAAGTAGTTTGATTACTGTGTCGTCTTCGTGGCTCCCTTTATATACTGTAAAAGGTCTGTCGCCGGTGTTACAGCACTGCCATTTTTTATTCCGGTGTTCTTTCTGCGGACCCAAAATTAGCAGAGATCTTCGCGTTACGATCATATTTTACTAAATATTAATTATTGAGAACCCTTTGGCTCCATGAAGCTTCGATTGTTCTGATGAATAGTTAGTTTGCGATGACACGGAAGCTGCTTCTTCTGATTTCAGCGCCCAGGCCATCCGTCCGAAGTTCCGCACATTTTAATTTGAGAGTCTCAAATGGACAAGTCAAGGTTCATGTGCGACTCACCAACTAGGCATGGCCGCCCATGAGTGTAGGTTATAAAAGAGGGGCGGACTCTAGAACGATAAAGCACACTTCCCTTCTGTCTACCACTATGCAGTTCAAAGTCCTCATTTTTCTCGCAACTCAAATTGTGGCTATCTTAGCGGTCAGTATCCTCGCCGAGAAATATCAATGCTTCCACATACTGATTCAGTCTTAGTTGATGGGCAGAGACGATTCTGCCCATACTCGTATAGCGAAGAAGATCTATCACACCGTTATTGACGAGTCACCGTATCTCGTTGATAGAACCTCTACGGTTGTTTGGACGTGAGTAGAGCTCGAAGGTATCACGTTAGCCATTACTTACGTCACCCATGATAGCGAGAGTGCAAGTATCACCGATACCACCTTGCCCACTACTGCCCCAACTCCCACGATAGGATATTAATCGAGGGGGAATGACGTCCCGTAAGTACGCTAGCTTACTCGTCTTGAAGGAGATGGCTGAAATGCTTACTTGAATGTAGGCGACTACAGCCAATTTAGCTCAAGTCCATCCAAGCGCGCGTGTTGTCTATTTTTAGTACATGCTTCGAGATATGTAGTACTCAGGAGTGTAATCTGATTATGGAATATTGCCATATACAAGAAAAACAAAATTGCCAATAAGATACCGATTAACGATGGTTTTACAATAGATTTATTGGAGAACGAAAGCTCTGTATTCGTTTTCTGAGGCATCAACCTTGGAAAGATATTCTAGATTGCGAGAATTGTACTCTAAGGCAACTCTAAAGGGGCCAAATACCCGCGTCCGAAGGATCGCTGAGTTGTGCGCTGTTGCGCAAGCGCTAAACATCAATACAGATCCGGACACGACAGGTAAACACGATCGCGAAGATTGTTATCATTAACAACGAGTAAATATGCGCACCTCGACATCAGGACGAAAATAGAGAAAAATGGAGTATTAGTGAAAGGAAGCTGCGGACTTGAGCCTCGATCGTTAACGACACCTTCGGAAGCTTAAAGTTGGGGTACAACGAAACTGACAAAAGGACCCCAATGCGGTAAGTCGCACGAAAGCTGTGGAGGCGATGAACACAGGCGCATTCAAATTGATCGACAGCGCCTGACAGCGCCCAACAGCTGCGGATAATGTCAGTGAAGTGCGGTGCATCGCTGTCCGTTGGCTGAATCAGGTTTATGAGGCCTAAAGCTAAAGTAGTGAAGAGAGGCTCGGAGATTGGCGAATGGCTACACCAATATTGGAAACAAAATCTAAGTTTCCGTGCTTGAAATTCCCTGATCCACATACAATTAGCCTTAGGCTCTAACCAGCTCCCACAGCGCCGACAGTGCGCAGCCGCTGATTTTACGTCGTAAACCACAATTTCAGACATAGCTCCATTTTTGACCTAACTATCTTTGCCTCTCAGAAAACTGACATTTCAGACAACGAGAACGGATCTTGAAAGCCAGTATCCAGAATATGAGATTCTCCCAGGTGCGCAACATTGAACGCGTCCGAGATGTCACGTTACCTGTGTTAACAGTTCTGAGTTCTAACTTCTCGCGTTCGAACTTCGCCGCGCCTTTTCTATTCTGGACTCCCTCAGTGTCACTCCATAACAGTCCACCTTTTCTATCCGGAACCTAACAAACTCTTTTTTCAAGCGGCCGGGCTCAAAGAGTGCTCTACTAGAAGCAATGGAGGTCATACAAGCAAGGCACTCGACGCTCTTGCTCAACGCGTCAATTCCCCACAGCTAGCTGGAGCAAGCAGGTGCGAACTACGTACGTAGCTTATGTTAAAGGGCACTAGCTCAATGAACAGCCATTTTTAGTACCAACCTCCCTCGCCACGATGGTATGATGATTCCAGCTGCACCCAGCAAAGAGCTCATTGCCAGCGGCTCCTCTATTCAGCCTTTAAAAAGGAAAGCGGCAACGAGCAGCTCCAAACCGAATCGCGTTAAAATGCTCGGAAAGCTGTCCAGTCTTCTCTCCCTGCCCCTCGACATTTTCTTTGAGATTTGCTCCCATCTCCAACCCTTGGACCTCCTTCACTTGTCGCGCGCATCTCGCCACTTCGCACGCATGTTCTTGGGCACACAAAATCGGCACGCGTGGTTAGCTGCACGGCGTACGGCTGAGGGCCTCCCTGACTGCCCTAGTGATCTCAGCGAAGCTCGATATGCCCATCTTCTATTCGAATCTATCTGTTCTGTGAGTGTTTCCATGTTCCTCGACTTCTTCAACCGCTCACTCAGTATAATACGTAGGGCTGCGGGAAAATCGGCAGGCGCCTGCTTTTCAACCTTCGCGTCCGTTTCTGTGCGTCCTGCTACAAGATTAAGGTAGAGAGACATATCACGGTCGATGAGGTAGACCATCCTCTGGACACGGTGTTGCAGATTGTGCCTCATACCTGTACGCCTTCACGCTAGTTTCCACCTTACGCTTTGCTGACGCAGAGCAGATAACGTCACTGACTTGAGCGTTATGAAATATCTCGAAGCCCAATACAAGATCGTCATCGACGAGTTCTTGAGAGCTATGGGCGGTTCATCAGGGGATGCCTTTCTCCAGGAGCGGCAAGACGCAGTATCAGCCATCGCTGAGCATGGAATGTTAGTCAGCGATCTCCTGGAAGAACTCCAGGAACGAAAGGAGCTGGAGAAGCTGCGACTCAGAGTAACCAGGAAGCTACAGTGCGTGCACCATTTACTGCTCGAGATGCATCATGTGAATCAACTAGTACTACTCTGAAGGATTGACGCACGGATTATGGCCATGGGCTACGCGCGCCACGAGATTCCGGTAGCCTCCACAGAGTACCAAGAAGAAATCATTAAGCCCAAAGCCTTGACGGAACGAGGTACGCGACCTGTATATATCCCGCATCTTAATGCCTAATCGGTTCGTGCATTCCTAGCATGGCGAGGGATGGCCTATAGAATGCGCGGGCTCGCAGCATCGCGCCGCGCGCAGAACATCAAAGAAAGCGTCCTGGCCCGGCTCAGGGAGTGGCTCCGCGTCTACGCCTCCGTGTACACCCGCGACGACTGGGCCACCGCGCTGAACGCCGCGCAGACGGACGTGGTGACGGAGCTGCTCTCGGAGGCGGACGCCGGCATCCCCTTCACCCGCGCCCGCTTCAACGCGCACGCCGCGCGGATCAGCGCGGAGGTCGAAACGTGGCGGGACACGGCGAAGGGCAAGGTCGGCCGTAGGCTCGCGGAGGTGTACGGCGTGCCGAAGGGGGCTGGGGCTCTGCATTATGCGTCGGCGGTGATACGCTGTGGAGAGTGCGAGCGGGTGTTGTTCGCGGCGGGTGATGAACGATCTGCATGTGTGTGAGAACCAGAGTGTGCTGTGTAGACGGCGGAACTGGTGCTATGATGTGGCCCTTCATTGGATGGCGAGGGCGCTTCTATACCATGCGGGGCTCTCGTTTGATGTCACCGGCAAGGAAGTGGATGAGCTAAAGGGAAAACCGATGTGCGGCTACGGAGAGCCGACTACGGGGGCTCCGATGGGCTTCCTAGAGCTTGTACGCTAATCTCATCTACTGAATCGCTCATCTCTTGACGCAAGGCTGCTTTTTGTTCTAGGTCAATTATTTACCGCAAGAAAACTGGTCACACGATGAGACATTCAAACTACACAAGTACGCGTATTTCACCACTCCACCCACTACAATGATATCTAACATTTGAGATGTGCAGGCCAGGCGGTGGGCGGCCGCATTGCAACAATGATTCGCACACGCCATTGAACGACGACGACGACCCACCGAATGCGGGAGCTTTAGTCTTACTGGAGATGGACCTCCCCAGCGCGTCTGCGTCTCCACACCCTCCCATCGCAGAGGGGCCGCTACAGGACAAGACCCATGCTGTCGCGCGTGCGGAGAGGCATGTTACATGCAGGTGGACATGAGGGGCGGGGCCGAGGCGGGGCGCCATATGCAGGTCGCGTAAGTCATTCAAACTTCGCTTGATGTCTGGTCCTCGGTTGATGACGATTTGTTGACTAGGCATGGGAAGGCTGAGGTTTTAGAGGAAGATCTTTGTCCTGCGAAGGATATCCTTTGCGCAGCTCGGGACTACGTTGAAGCCCAGGGCGGTCAAGTCATTGTTACAAGAATGACCAGATGCTAAGACATCTGCACCGTCTGACTCGGCCTTAGGAGACTGGGGCAGGGCGGTGGCGATCATAAGATGGACAAGCTGATGAACGGCGTAAGGTTGCGTATTAGACGTGGTAATATTTTGTATTTTATAATACTGTATTGAACCCCAATCTCATAAGTTTGTGTCGTCTATCCAGTATCCAGATTACGATAGCAATTATAGCCTGAAGACAACTCGGATGCGTAGCGATGAGAGGCCAGCGGTCAGTAGCGCATGAAATCTGAACGACACACGAACTTTGGCGCGGTAGCGCAATTTTTTGACGAATTCACAGAAAAATTCCTACGACAAACTACTGGTGTCGGCGCCGTTTTCCAACAGCATTTTCTCAATCAGCTTGTGTCCTGCAGCTGATGCCACTTGGAGTGCAGCGCCGTATCTTCCCCCTTCGCATTCACGTCTGCACCCTTCATCAAGAGCAGCTTTGTGATTGCCTCATGTCCTCCAGCAGATGCCTCCTGGAGCGCAGAGCTGTAGAATCCTGCCTGGGCATTCACATCCGCCCCCATCTCTAACAGCAGCTTCGCAATCGTCTCGTACCCTCTAGCTGATGCTGCCTGGAGTGCAGTGCCGTATTTTCCTTCCTGTGCGTTCATATCCGCTCCTTTCTCTAACAGCTGCTTCGCAATCGCTTCGTGTCCTCCCATTGACGCCGCCTGGAGGGCAGTGCCATATCTTCCTCCCCGTATGTTCACATCCGCCCTTTTTTCTAGCAGCTGCTTCGCAATCACCACGTATCCTCCCAGTGATGCCGCCTGGAGTGCAGTACCGTATCTTCCTCCTTGTGTGTTTGCGTCTGCCCCCGTCTCCAGAAGCAGGTTCACAACCGCCTCGTTTCCTCCTATTGCCGCCGCCTGGAGCGCAGTACCGTACCTTCCTCCCTGCGCATTCGCGTCCGCTCCTTTTTCCAACAGCAGTTTTACGACCGCCTCGTACCCTCCCATCGACGCTGCTTGAAGCGCAGTGCCGTATCTCCCTCCAAGTATATTCACGTCAGCTCCCTTCTCCAATAGCAGCTTTGCGATCGCTTCGTGCCCTCCCATGGATGCCGCCTGGAGTGCAGTGCAGTATCTTCCTCTCTGTGTATTTATGTGCGCACCCCTCTCTAACAAGAGTTTCACGTTTTGCTCGTGTCCTCGAGCTGACGCCGCCTGCAGTGCAGTGCCGCATTCGCCATCCTGCGCGTTGACGTCTGCCCCCATATCCAAGAGATATACCGACACTCGTTGCAGGCCAGCCAGCGAAGCATAGTAAAGAGCCGAGCCCGTAGTAACGTCGGTCCGTTCTCCGTTGATGTACTTGCTATCCAAATCCGATATGTTGAGCCAATTGGCAAAAGTCGCGCTGTTGGGCTTGAACAGTTTCTGGGCTAACGTCAGTGTCGCGGATGGCTCAGAGCGATCAATGCCGCCAGATTGAGCATGAAAGATCCAGTGCTCAGCAGCATAATGCGCAAGGGGGAAAGAGATCGCCAGGTCTTTGTCCTTGTCTATCGAGTCGAGGGCGTCAAAGTGTAGAATGTAGGCCAAGCATATCTGAGATATCAAGGTATGAGAGAGTTCGTCACTGGTCAAATGGAATTTTGAGGCAGCTCCCGTACGGAGGTGCTCCGAAAGAAGGTACTCCTTGATCGAGAAATGCGCCAACTTGACTTCTCCTGTCACTTTTTTTCAGCGAATATAATACCAGTCGTATCAAGTTAGATTTACCTTCAGATTCGCTGATAAAACCGGAACATCTCACCAACACATCCCGCGGATCCCAGTAGCGGTGTGCTGGCGTATACCGTGGCCCATCATCGGCATCAAGATCCACGACCACAGTTTCAGCAATTTCTGCAAGTGTCAACGGGCGAACGGAGAAACATAGCCAGCGCAGGAATATCTTGGTGTCGTCAGCCTGTTCTTCAATCCTCGATAAAATTTGGTCGTATGTTTCGTATAACCCCTTCGGTAGACTGGCCAACTGGCTCATGACCGAACGAGGGCTTGGGCACTTCTTCAACTCCAGTAGCTGCAATGCAACCCACCGAAACCTAAAAAAGCATAAATAATAGTTCTATAAGATCGCATTGGAGAAACGCGTACATTCCCTCGGCGCGTGTTGTGAGAGTTGATCTGATAATATCCCGCGTTTCATCGTCCCATTTCTTCACCTTCAAAAGCTGTTGTTCGAGGTAGATTGTAATGTCATGATTCGCAGTCTCTGTCCCCAAGTCCACGCAGTTCGGGTCAAGGGGTTGGAGAACGTCGCTGATCTCGCGCTCCGGCCGACTAGCGACCACCATGTGCAAGTTGCCCATCTTGCGCGAGACGATCTGATCGATCCACAGCGGCAACTTCTTTTGTTCAATACATTCGTCAAGGGAGTCGATAATGATGTATGTCATTTGCAAGCCATCAATGATGTGGTGAAGTGTGTCCTGGAGGGAGCGAGTGGAAGGCTGCTGGTAGCCGAGACCGTATAGGTCCGCCAACACAGTAGGAATACCGTCACATTGCAGAGAGAGCTGACATATGAGTGATCGGATGAGCTTGTCATGGAGCTGAAGATCCTTTTGCGAATCCCTTCCGTCGAAGAAGAAATATGCATAAGAAACTGAGGATTTCTCCATGCGAAGTTGAATTATTTTTTCGATGATGGACGAGCTGAAAAGACAGCATGATTCTGGTTATTGTTATTTCCGTAAAGTATAGGATTCAAAAGCTTACCATAAAACTGTTTTTCCACACCCGGCTATGCAATCGTTTAATAATGCCTTCCCTATTCCAAATTTACGAGAAAGCTTACCGGTTCCTTTGATCCAGAGAAAGTCGGCCTTTTCCTGAAGTTCGCGGAATCGCGTACCATCAAGGAACCAGGAGCACGTCTCTGCTTGATGCTTCTCGCGCGCTTCATGGTAGTTCTTGGAACTATCAGGTGCAGAAAGCCATTCATAAATTTCCTTCGCTAAAATAAATTCAAGGTCACTTATTATTGTCAGGCGTTAGGCAAAATTCAAAAATACCTTTCGCGTCGTCCTTAATTGTCTTCAAAGTACCCTTCATTTCCGACACTACAGCTTCGGTCCTGGCACCCTGTCGATTCGTCCCGATGTTGATTCTTCTATCGAATTTCTGCTTCAGGTCATCGCAAGATTTTTGACATTGTGCAATGCGTGACTTCATATCATCGGATAATTGGGAGTTTAGGACCCGTCCTACAAGGCGACCGCCATTGAATAAGGTTGCATGAACTAGTCGTGGCAATCCTCACTGATAAAAGATGGTCTCGTATACTCGTAGATGAGTGATGTGACCTTCAATGATGTGCGGCCGATCTCCTCGGTAACGTTCGTCGTGCCCTCGATCAATAGCAGGCCCGGGTACTCCTTGGCGACACCCAACATCTCTCGCAGGCTTTCTGCCAGATCCCGAATGGAATCATCCATGCCCTCCGCCTCTTGCATTGCCTATTTGCATGATCATCACTACTTGTAGCGTCAATTCCTGTATGCCATTACGCACCACATAAACAGAGGACATAACTATCCAAGACGCTTTCAAAATTGGATGCGCCTATTGACACGCCCACCAAGTCAATAAATTGAGAAATAGGAAATAATCTGCGATAATCGAACGTACATCGGCGACGATATCCATGATATTTTTCATCAACCGCAAGGTATTGCCAAGCGTCAGAACACCAGCATGCAGCACTTGATTGGTGTTATTGAGGCCAGAAACATTGGCGTCGACGGTGTCCATGAAGCGTTTGAAGTCATTCTCAGACTCGGGAGCGAGAGATAACCCGATTTTTATCTTGGGTGCGATGCCGGCACCAGTCTCATCTTCGAGGTCAAGAGTTGTGTCTGGACGCGTTAGCTTTTGAGAAGGACGCTAGCAGGGAATGCGCTAACCATTCTCGAGTAGCTCAATGACCTTCCCACTGTGCTGTCCAACTACGTTCTTTCCGACGCGGAGACTGGCTTTGCGGTAAAGAACTACCTTGATCGTCGACGAGGGGTGGAGCAGGCTAATATAAGATGATCAATTAGCGGCAGCTCTGTCACGACGAAGGAAATGCAGACTCACAATTGGTGGTCTTCTGGCCATTCCCATCGAGGGGGAGGTACACTGGACTTCTTCTCCGACTTTGCGACTTTTTCGCCATCCACATAGACTTTCAAAAAATGGTCCGTTCGTATGTTCAATTTCTTCTCGAGATCGCCCACGACCTCAATGCCTAAAATTGATAATATCAAAAGCAATATTTGTATACCACACCAGTCTTCTTACTTGTCAAGTGGGCGCGAAGCGGTACTGCAGACGGTCGCTTATCGCTTGCCATGTTGTGGAAATGAGAGAGGTACACAGCTGGGACTCACAACCTTGCCTTGTATTGCCGTGCGCGAGGATGGCCGAGGGCTTTGCAACGATCAAACGAGAATATCGCAACGTTAGATGTACAATGACGCTATGCAGTGACAGTCTCAATGTTGGGTATCAGCATCAGATAACTGTCTGCTTCTTGTCAAGTAAGGTTCCTACCAGATCGGAGGGTCAAAGTAAAATACTGGTGCAATAGATATCATAATTAGCACTCACGGTGGGAGCCCGCTTCTCAGCCTAGGAAAGCGCGACCTCTCGAAGCCACCGATCTGTGGAAACTGCAGGAAGATCGCGGTGCAGCCCATGTCGCAAGTTTGATCACAGAGTCCTTCGCTCGTCGTCTCAAGGAAGCTGAGAAAAATAACAAAAGGCTTGCCAATGGAGAGATCAAGCCTGGCATGAAGGATGTGTGGTGGTCCCTTAGAGGGAAGAGGGAGGTAAAGGAACGTGAATGGAGAGGGAAAACGGGAAAAAAGAAGGCCAGTCTCGCATGGGCCCTGTACGACAGTGTCAAGTGGTGGTTCTGGTCCGGGAGGATGCGAACGATTCGTTTATTTCATGCATGTCGTACAATTCAACGGCGGAACACATGTCTACCTTAAAATACTCATATCGTAGATTGAGTTGCAGATCGTCGAAAACGATGGAGATTGTTGGACCAGATTCATTGAAATTTGAAAGAGCGGCATAAGCGCGGGGGCAGAAGGCATATATCAAACAATCCCGACCACATTACTCTGCTTACAGAGCGCTGGCAGCTGCACGATAAGAACGAAAAGCAATTATTAATATATAACGTAAGGGGTTTGCATTGATACATGACCCACTAATGATATCACTGATAATGTCCACCAGCTCGTTCATGATGGGGGCTTTGCGACCACAATTGTATTGCATTTGCAGACTGTTGATCACATACTTCGCAAGGCATTGGGTTGGGCGTTCTGACAGAGAGAAAAGTCAACGCGCAAACGAGGAGTTAGGGACTTCAAAACTGGAAAGAAAATTGGACGCACCGAGCGCTCTGCGCGCATTGTGACCCTCGGTCAGAGTGGCGTAGATGGCGCCGGGTAAGGAGAGCTCGGTGCAGTCCGCGAGTGAATGGAAGCTAATCATCACGTACTGCTCCTTGAGGACCTACTTGTACACGTCCTTGGACTCCTTGATC
Source organism: Pholiota molesta (assembly GCA_014925825.1). Taxonomy (NCBI): domain Eukaryota; kingdom Fungi; phylum Basidiomycota; class Agaricomycetes; order Agaricales; family Strophariaceae; genus Pholiota; species Pholiota molesta. Next base: position 73,214 of record JACGCK010000177.1, on the reverse strand, counting down.
TCCGTCATATTAGGCTTGTACATACAATAGGACAGAGATAAACTTGTAGACAAGCGTAAGGGGTCGTATTTGGCGTTCTTCTGGATGATCAGGTCAGGAACAGCAGCAGCATCACCGAACACAGCAATGTCATGGCCACTTAAAACTGAGTCCGTAGTTTGAATCCAGCAACGTAAAGAAGTTGAGCCTTGAACTCGTCAACAGAGATTACCAGTTGAAATGACGAATTGCGATTATGAACTGTGGCATCCTTGGCATCTGCGCCAATGTGAAGAGGGATCGATGTCGGGCAATGTGCGAGGTGTGGCCTTGATAACCATAGAGGAGTGGATACCATGGGTGGGCTTTGTGGATCCCAGAATGAAGCGCTCGAGGCCTCAATTAAGGTTGAATCAAGCCTTGCAGTCAATGCAGGTGCTATAACTTTAAGCAAGCTTGACTTCGTTGTGTGAACAGGCAGACGTTTGCGGACTTTTAATTGCAGACGCCCCGCCCTCGGCTGAATCCGGGAATCACGTGCGCGTGAGCATCCTACTGCTTTTGGCGCTGTGGCCCGTCGTCACCGTGTTGTCTGTCTCTTCCAAGAACACATCATCACAATGTCGAATGTAGGCTTGCCGCTTCCTCTGTTAATGCGTGTATCCAACATCGAAATGTGTGCGTATAATCGTCTTTCCTTCAGGACTGTTACTTATTCGATTAAAGTCATCAAACATGATTGTGAGGGATAAACTTACACATACCCCACTTCCGCGGCAAATTTATCATAGCTGAAGACACGAAGTTGCTTATCTCGAGACACGCTGTCTGGGGCACTCGGCGATTTGACTTATCGCCCACTCTTAGTACTTAATTTCTCGCCTTCCGTAAACAAAACGAGCATGCTGATTAGCAGCCCTCTGACAGAACCTGCCGTTCCACAGCCTCGAGGCTTCCTGCTTGCGCGTCGTGATGTGAAGATGTGATCAGCATAATAAACTAATCCATACGAAAGACGATGGGCTGAGGATATTCTTTGCTTCAGATACGCTATGGCCACCTACCTTCAAGGTGACACCAGTTTATAAAAGACAGCGAAGCTTTCGTTTGGCTTGCCTGGGTTTTTGCACCCATTCATTGGCACTTCGAAGAAGCGTGCGTCGCATCCCCCATCTCCGAGCCTTGTGTACGCAACATGTCCGAAACTTAGCCCGCAAGCGACCGTCAGGCAAGCAGACTCAAAGTAGGGAGCAGCTTCACGCAGGCACCTCACCGGATCTTCACTTCATCCCTTCCCTGAAGTCTTTCCATCCCCCCGCTCTTCCCCTCCCCTTAAACTATCTCGTCGACTACTCCGCAGGAGGGACGCTCCCTATCTCGAGCTCCCAAACTAGCGGTAATATAGCGTCACGCAACCAAAAATACAGGAACATACTCGAATACACTCCATCTACTACCTTTTCGTATCTATCCCATGTTCGCTTTCCTCTCCCGCTTGCGTCTTACCAGCAGCGCGCCAGCCCATGAAGACACAGCAGACGACGCATCCTCGCTGAACAGGAGCCTCAACTTGCCATGGCCGGTCACAGAGTCCTCCACGCGGCGGCCAGCCATCTCCACCACCACCGCGCGTGCCCCAGCGAGCGGCCCGCCTTCCATGACTATCAGCTATCCTATTCCACGAGCTGTAGCGAACTCGCTGACGGGTCTAGACGAGTACATCGGCCCATCCGGAGGAACGGGGGTACCAACCGGCGCGACGTACGGTGGCGCGGCCCATCGGCCTAGTCGTGCGCAACCTCCCCAAGTGGCTGGAGGGAGCAATGCCTGGTATGACCCAGAGAAACCGAGGAGGCTAGGCGATCGTCCTCCTGTGCAGGCTGCGACGCAAGCCACCTACGCGCCCCCAGCGGTGGTGCGGCTGGATAGCGAGGCGTTCATTCCGGTGGGAAGTGATGACGAAAACGAGGAGGATACCGTGCGTGAAATTGTTCGAAATGAAATTCTTTGAACGTGCTGACCTGATGGCTCCATTCAGTCCCCTCCGCGATACAGCAGTCATAGGAACATATCCACGGACGTCGTATCACAAGAATCGTATCCCTACTCCGGATATGTGACTGCACCGGCCAGCGTCGTCAGCAATATCCCTGGCACTGCCCAACGGCCCCCAACGCGTCGATCCGATAGTCGGCCGGACGTGCTCCATTCGGACCATGAGGAGCACGACGATGGGGGCGAGTTATACACTTCACCCTTCGATTCGGACTCCGATGAAGGTTTCTACTTCCCAGTTCCGCCGCGATCGACGAGCACGGCCTCCCTGTCTTCTGCTTCTAAATCAACCAACGGAAATGGAAGCACGATGCCAAAATCACGCTGGGCACTAAAACTCCAGCTCCACAACGCACAGAGCATGCCCTCTCTGCAGACGGGTGCTGGATCCTCTACGCGACACTTTTCGCACCCCGCCCAGTCGCAGGCGCGTCCCCCACCCGTGGATCAGCGCCTAACACATCCATCGCACGGCGCACCTCCTCTCGGTCTCGCGCCTGGTGCACAACCCGCGGCCGTCAGCGTTGACACCGACGTGTATAAGCAGGCGTACAACTACCCACTGGCCAAGCAGCTTTCGCCTATTGCGGAACAAGATTATTTCTCACCAGTGCTGGAATCGTCCTCGCGCGCGGCGTCATTGCGGTATGCCCGAGGCAAAAACGCGAGTTCCAGCACCGGAAAGGCGAGTCCTGGCGCGGAGAGTCTCGGGGAATTGGGCGCAGCGCTATTACATGGTGCTCCGGCGGAAGACACAGCCGCAGCCGAGGTAGGAGAGAAGGAGTCGTTGAAGACAAGGACCGGCTCTGTAAGAACGGGTTCCGGAGGGTCTATTGGAACGATCAATGGGAATATGGTCAGCTTGAGCCGAGCTGGGTCGGCCTCGATGGGGCAGTTGAATGGGAGCCCTTCCGAAATCACGCGTACGCTCACATTTCTTGATCGATGGCGAAGTCCTTCACTCATAAGCTATGTCCATCTCTAGGACCATCGCCTGTATATGCCTCGCCTTTTTTGACACGCCACCTTAACCGTACTGTCTCGCAGTCGTCATCCAAATCTGATTCGCAGTCCCAATCAGCTCCACCCGCGTCAACACTGGCTAATGGCCAATCTAGCGCGCAATCCCAAACACCCACTCAATCTGGAGTCGGCCAAGCGCAAGCGCGGCCCGTCGCCGTAGCGCATCTGATGACCTCTGTGCCGCGCTCTTCCTCGACCAACAACACACCGGCCACCAACTCAAATCCAAGCGCACGAGAAGTCATCCAGACACCGACGTCCGCAGGCACGACGGGCACCAGCACGGGCACGATGTACACGCCGACGTCGACACTCCATGCCTCTGCAGGGCAGACGCCCACGTCGCCGAGCATCCTCAGCGGGATCACCGCTGGCATGCAAGTGCCTCCTGCTGGCCAGGGAATTCAGGTGCCGCCTCCGGCGATGACCACTGCGCCGACGCTCGGTCTGCCGAAGATTCCATCGCTTCCTGCGATTCCGCCGCTCGATCTGCGCTTTTCGCAGGTCGGCGCGGATTTACCGAGGGACAGGGCATCGAAAGCGGGCAGCACGCTGCGGAAAGGCCTTGCTGAGGTCGATCGGATGCCAGTGATACACAGCGATGAAGGACACCACGGCGAAGACGAAGAGCTCGAGGAATACGAGTATGAAGATGATAGCGAGCATGGGGGTGACGGAGATGCTGGCTACGACATAGACGTAGACGAGGTAGACGAAGAAGAGGACGACGAGGAATACGAGCGTGAATCTCTCCATGCGGACAGCTTTGTCACTGCCGGCACCAACGAGGACGCCAACCATGACCCGAGCTGGGGATGGAACTCGCCACTATCAATTCGAACAAGGACGAGCACGGCCGAGGAACGCCCTCTGATCCTGCCCGCTCAGCATCCCACGGATCGTTGAGGCCTGACGCCGGCCCTGCAGAAGGCGCCAGCGCACGCATTCTTAGCCCAATAAGATCCATAGGCGAGTCAGGCATCTTCCGACGGTGGAATATCGACGGGCACGCCCCTCCTTCTCCCGAGCTTGTGGTCTCATCACCCACGACGTTCAGCGCGAAAGACCACAGCACCCGCTGGCCCTTCCGGCCATCGTCTCCGTCGTTTCTCTCCGCCACGTTGAATCTGACGCCTGCCTTTTGGACGTTCTGGCTGGGCTTCGTCTTCCCAGTGCTCTGGCTCATCGGCGGGTGGCACTTCACCAACGCAGGCGAGCTGCCTCCGCGTGTGAGTCTATGGGAGTGGTACTTCTGGCGTTCGGGATGGAGCATTGCAGGCTTCTTCGGTGCGCTGTCGAGCCGTTTTTCGGGATGTTGTGGGATACGCTCACGCGCTGAGCGCCGACCCAACAAGCTGAAGAAGGCCGCGAGGGCTAGCGGCGACAGTGCCGCATCCAACCAGGGCGACGGCGCCGCGCCCACCACAACGCCCACAGGCAGCCCCAACCCCAACCTCAACGCGACCGCCGCAAACACCCAGCGCCGGCAGGGCAAGCGCAGGAGCGGGTCGGCCTCCGCGGCGCAGAAGGCGCGCGCGGGGCAGGTGTACCCCGCGCTCCCGCGGTGGGTGGCGGAGAAGCAGCACACGGACGACGGGCGGATGCGCCTGAACGACCCGAAGCGCTCGATGCGCGGCATCTCGTTCGGGTACCCGTTCGTCGCGCGCCCGGCCGGGACGTCGCAGGACTCGTCCATGTCCTTGGGCGCGCGGCCGCCGCCGCCCTCGACGTCGGTGTTCGGGCGGGGAGGCAGGGCTGTGCTGCGCGTGCTCGGGAAGCCGAATAGGGTGCTGGATCTGCTGTATGGGGTGAAGCTGTCGGAGGTGCGGGGGCGGCCGGAGAACGGCAGGAGGATGTTCGATCCGTGGATTCAGCGGTGCCGGTACGCATTGTGCTACGCTCTTGTCCTCCTGGCTGTGGGGTTGTGCACCGCGTCGGCGTGGCTGATCACGGTGAATACGAGGAAAGTGTTGGGACATTGATTTATAACTTGGACATTTGAAATGTGCGCTTTTCATGACTGTTGCTTTGTTCGCTCTCGACTTCGCCGTTATTCTGTGTCGTGTTTCGCTTTCTACTGCTTTCTCTTGCTCTTTTCCTTCGACATTCTGCTTCCAGGGCGTATGCACAAATAAGCATTCATAAACCATGCAATTACTATACATATGCATATGTACTATGACCTAGAATATAATTTCTATATGATATCATGTCCGGCATGAATCCAGAATCTTGGTGTGACTTCCGCGGATATGGTTGTCGTTACCTATGCGATACAATGCCTTTTTGTGCTTTCAGACCAACTCAGTCATATATGCCTGGGCATGCATATTGTGCTTTTGTTTTTGCAGCAATTCCCAAAAATTTATGGCGACAGTCTCATGCGAAATTTTTTGAATCTCATTCAAAATTTAAAATTTGCAAAAATTGAATTCAGAAGTATAATTGAGTGCCCCCTGCAAGGTTCGAACTTGCGACCTCAGGATTGCATAACACAAGTGTTATTCATATTGCTATATATGAGACCTGCGCTCTAACCAACTGAGCCAAGGAGGCGTTAACAAATAATGAGAATGTCCCGGATTCGATATACTTAGAGGTACGTACGTCTGCCAACCAACGATAGCGGACGGATAGACGATGACTTGCACTGTGCAGCGCTAACGGCGCGCGACAGCCCAACTCACAAACGGCTTTCAAATTTCAATGAATGGAACGATCATAAACGACATTCCTGAACCACGGAAGAGGGGAAAAAGAAGTGGATTTGCGCATATCCAACACGCGATGCTCTAAGTAAACCAACGACGCCATCTTCCACTCATGGTTGCCTACAAACACACCAGTAATATATATCTAAAGGCGACAGAGTGTATACGGACTCCATTCGCACCATCCCCACAACCACAGCGACGGAAGAAGGAAAGCCAGCCAGCGCGACACAAGGAGGAGGTCGATCAGCCCGTCTTGTTCTTGCTGCGCTTCCCGACCTGCGCCTGGAAACCGCTCTTGATGGCGTTGACGGACCGTCTGGAGCCGCACGACTCGCAGGCCATGAAGAAGATGCGGTTCTCCTTGGTGAGGAGGGTGTCGGGCGATTTGCAGGTCTTGCAGGTGACGTATTCGACTGGGGAAGAGGGGAAGAGGATGTCAGGATCAGGATCAGGATATATGGAAGGGGATGTGAGGACGTACCCATGTAGCGGCGTAGCACGTTCTCGATTTGTTTCTGTTGGAAACGACCCTTGATAACCAGTCGTCCGGCACCGTCGACGCTTCCTGTCGTACCCATTTCGGCGAAGAGGTATTGGATGACGTGTTCGGGCTGTAGAAGATTCATGTTAAATAAATCGATTATTGGTAAGGAATATAAGAAGAACGTACTTGACGATGCATCTTTTTGCAGATATCGGTGACGTTGGCAAAGATCGATTTCTTGTTGCCTTCGCGGAAGAGTTGGGGTGGGGCGATGGTGTAGCGCTTCTTCGACGCGCTGGAGAGGAGGGAGGGATTGGCGGCGTGTAGTGAGGCGTAGAACCGTGTCAGTAGCTATTTTTATACCGAAGAAATAGAAAGATACGTTAGAGATGTACGGGGAGATGGACAGAAACACGCACCTCTTGGTATGTGTAATCACGGTCGGTCTTTAGCCAGGGCTCGTTACCAGCGTCCAGTCCTACGGGCGCATCCCCACCTTGGGCAAATGGATCTTCACCCAATTCCTCCTCGTCGATGTTGTCCAGATGCGAGCCATCGGGCTCAGGACCCTCCTCTTCTTCCTCGTCGCCTCCCTCTGCCTTGGAGGTCTTCTTGGATTCGGTGAGCTCCTTCTCAAAGGCGTCGAGATCGAAGGCGGCCTTTTTCTTGCTCGACTTCTTTTTCTTCTTCATGTCGGAGAAGTCCAGGTCGTCGGCGGTGATCGTCGGCCCTTCTGTTGTTGTTGGTGCAGCACCTTCATCCTTGGTAAGAGGTGTGGATGTACCAGAGTCTTCGCCCTAGATATCATGTAAGTATTGTGAGCACCCGATATGTAATTCATGGACGTACGAAATCCATAGGGATCTCCTTCTTCTTTTTCTTCTTCTTCATGTCTCCAAACATCGCTTTGAAATCCTCCGAGTCCTTGTCCTGCTTTTCTGACTTTGCCTCCTGCGCCATGAGCTCATGAGCAGTGGTGGGTCCGAGATCAACACTCTCGCCATTGATGGTGGTTCCATCGATGGTCTCGGGAGCGGGTTTGGTGGGATCGGCGTCTGCGCCTAGGGGGTCCTCGATGAAGACGACGTTCTTTTTCTTGCGCTTCTTGAGCGAGGGGTCGAAGAGCGGTTCCTCAGTGGCCATGGTGGACGGTCAGTAAAGATCACTGCCGATATCTGACTCGCAGAGGACGATGATGATTGAAATGAAACTCCGCCCGGCGTGGGAACAAACACGAGCAAAGCCGAGAGTGCCCGACCTGGCTGCTGCCAACAGCGCAGAAAACGTAAAATCCCGTCCTCCACCATGCTCGCCCGCCGTTCCCTCGCCCGCGCCGCTGCGCAGCCCCAGGCGCTCGGCGCCGCCCCCACCAACGCCAGGAACATGGCCACTCTCCGCGAGATCGAGCTCCGTCTCAAGTCCGTCAAGAACATCGAGAAAATCACCAAGGTCTGACGCGCCGTGTCTTTCAGGTGGTGTATGGCTGACTGTATGATGCTCTAGTCGATGAAAATGATTGCGTCCAGCAAGCTCGCCAAGGCCCAGCGGGCCATGGAGGCTGGAAAGGCGTACGGTATCGCTAACAAGGGTGCGTGTGTCTGCACCTATATACATAAATGTAGCGTTGAAAGGACGGCGAGCAGAGCTATTCACCCACGTTCCTTCCGACAAGCCCACCCCCAACAAGCTGTTCATCGTCATCTCCTCCGACAAGGGTTTGTGCGGTGGTATCCACTCCTCTGTGTCCAAGGCCACACGTCGTGCACTGGCCAACGTCGCGGACTCTCCCCTCGCTGGCGTTGAAGGCACCGACGCCACCGTCGATCCCAACTCGCCCATTGTCGTTGTTGGTGACAAGTCCAAGGCCCAGCTCCTCCGCGTTGTCGGTGGCAACCTACAAATGACATTCAACCAAATCGGCCGTGACATCCCTACTTTCGCTGACGCCGCTGCCGTTGCCGACCTGATCATCCAGAAGAACATAAAGTACGACTCGGTTGTGCTCGTGTACAACAAGTTCGTCTCCGCTCTGTCATACGAGCCTACTGTGATGGAAGTTAAGGGCGAGGAGGCCCTCAAGGAGAGCAGTACGTAATGATTGGCGTTAAATCATTTGCGGTCGAGGTTCTAACAATCCTCTTTTTGTGGCGCAGACGCTTTTAAGGTCTACGAGAACGAGGATGACGCCACCAAGGACTTCGCCGAGTTCTCTTTGGCCAACGCCATCTACGCCGCTCTTACCGAGGCCCACGCTTGCGAGCAGAGTGCTCGGTGCGTCCAACTTCCTTCTGAAATTTTAATTTCCCAAATCCTCATCTCTGCGTCGCTTTCTGTTTCTAGTCGCAATGCCATGGACAATGCTTCCAAGAACGCGAAGGACATGATCAACAGTCTGCAGATGCAATACAACCGTGGTCGCCAAGCCGCGATCACGAACGAGCTGGTGGATATCATCACTGGTGCGTCATCTATCCCACAAACTCTTCATCTTATTCTAATCATCTCTTTCTGTTTTTATTGCACAGGTGCCAGTGCTCTGTAAGCAGAGTAAGTGGTGGTTGGGATTATTTGATAGATGCTTTCTGTGCTTGTGCTTCTACCATTCCTTCAATGAAAACAGTCAAGCTATCGGATAGAAATTGTTGACGATCTGGGATTTGAGTTTTGTGGGGGTATCGTACGAAATGCATTGCTTCCGTGATGGTCCAAATGCGCATGCTGAAACACTCAACATGACGGTCGGCGATAAGACTCTTTGATTTGCGGAAAACCTTCAAGGCATCTAATCCTTGTCTATTCCTCTGTCGAACTTTCTGGCCACTACCATCTACATCACTCTTGCCAAGAGCCACAGGTAAATACCACAGCCTTTCTGATGGAGACGACATGACTGGTTTTGCTGATGCACTAGGAGCTACATATATGGGCGACATGCGGAAGGCTCAGAATAGGCAAGAAGACTACTTAATGTCGAACGAAGAAGAACAGGGCAGTGCTTCCGAAGTTCCATCTGACTAGTGACTAGCAACGCCGCAGTTGAATGAAATGCGACTGGATGTCGCCAAAGCTTCTGCGCTGAAATGAAATGGCTGCACCGGTGATTTGGTTTTAGCACTCAATGGTTCTGGCAGAGCGTCGTGGCTCCTTCGTGGCACTGCGTGGAAGTTCGCAGTGGTATGCATACATTTACATCAAGGTCTACCGGTACCCAAAACAGGCTGCTCTCCAATCAGACGGGCGCGAGACGAGGTAAGCATTAATAGCCGCTGGTGCACACCCACGTTATGCGTATCATAATACTATTGGCTGTCCACAGGCAAACTACGGAATCGAGTATACCATAAGTATATCTATCCGCGCGTCGTTATTGACATTGTACAGGTCATAAATTACATGCATGACAAGTCTTCAAAGTTCCGAGTCGAGCAATCATTTACTGCTGTTTAGCATACCATCTTTCCTCGTCTTAATCCTGGGATGTGAAGATCAAAGCTATGCCTCGGAACACCTATGTTTAGCGCATCCAGTTCAGTCGTCCTGCAGAGCTCTGCAGCCAAGATAGGCACAGCTGTATACGTGGAAGTTAGCAACGCACGAATTCGAACAATAACTGAAGATATAACTAGTGCAGATTCGGTGTAGAGAAGTACTTCTCCCTGCAGACCCACAGCTTTACACAATATCCACTTATCAATACATCTAGGAGCCCCATGCTCATTATCCTGCTCTTCTTCGCGTTGATACGCACCCTCCGCAGCGTCCCGCTCTCCCCGCCGCCCGACACACCTGCTGCCTGTCTCGCTCTCGACACCCGCGACACGCAAGCCCACCTGGGCGCGCGCGCCGTCAGCGACATCCTCCTCAGCTGTTCCACGACCGTCCTCGCGTGCACATGGTCCGCGGTGCACCCGAATATCCCGGCGACGACGGACGGCGCGTGGACGCGCTGCAAGAGCCAGTTCGCGATGCTGGTGTACGCGCTGCTCCTGCCCGAGGCGATCACGGCGTGGGCGCTGAGGCAGCGGCTGGCCGCGAGGAAGATTGCGGACATTTACAATGCGAGTCTGGCGACAGGTAAGCCTGATATATTATATTGAGCAAGAGAAACACGAACGGCTTATATATGAGATGCGCAGACGAACTTGGCCAAGAAACACAGAGGCCCACTTCTATTATTGGCAGTATCCGTGCAAGTTTTCGAAACTCCCCTCTGCCACCCATATGGAAGGCCGACGAGGTACCACGATGGACTCTCGCGCACAGTTTCTTCTTTCAGATGGGAGGGTTCGTGCTGTCTGAAGGAGGCCGACCAATCCAAACACTAAACGTCTATTGGGAAGAGCATGGCATCAGTTGGAACATGGAGAATAGAATTATACAAGTTGATCGACCACTCATCACGGAAGAGGACATTCAAGACCGCAGCAAGAACGACGCCATTTCGAAAACACTGATTATCTTGCAAACGACGTGGTTCATTGCCCAGTGTATCACGCGATGGTTCAGTCATCTTCCTGTCACCGAACTCGAAGTCGTCACATTGGGATTCGCGATGCTGAATGGCATTACCTATGGTTTATGGTGGCATAAACCTCAAAACGTTGACCGACCAGTGCTTCTTGAAATCAAGCGCCGAATTCCACAAGAAACATTTGACAATTCGAGAACGAAAGAAGCAGAAATGGTTGTGGTTCAAGCGAACTCGGAGAAGACCTCGATTCCCAAAAATTCCAAGCCGGAAAGCGATATACAATGCGAAATTCGCGAGATCTCCGGCTATTCGAGCGCGCAAGAGGCAAAAATAACTGTGGCTCATCTTCGTGCGGATTCTAAGGCCTCGATTCCAGATAATGCCAAGTCGGAACGCGATATACACCACAAGGTTCATGAATACGTTGAGAAGTCTAAGCATGGCTCCTCTGCGCCGGTCTGGATGGGTCTTTACATTATACCCTTCCGCTTCAGCGAGGGCATGCTTCGTCTCCTGGGCAAGGTCGTAGACCACGACCACCCGCATCTTGAACCGGAAGATCTACGCGTGGCAATGTTCTACTCTCGCGCGCTGGAAGATAGGACGGTGTACGGGATGACTACAATTATCGGCGTCCACTTCGGGCTAGTGCATCTGATCCCGAGCTGGTTTCTCGACTTTGCATCCGTGCCAGAGATGTGGCTTTGGCGGGCTTCTGCGACTATCATTACGGTGGGACCTATATTTCTAAATCTCTGGGAATATTTCTATCGGAAAAAGTCATCTTGGGAGAGTACCTTCAGGACTTTCTTGTTTATGATGTTACCTTTATACTTCATTTCCCGTATCGTACTCTTGTCAATCTCCCTCACATCCCTTCGCTCGCTATCTCCTGCTGCCCTTCAAACGATCGAATGGACTTCTTTTATTCCACATATTTAACTACCCTTTTACATATGAGTATTTTTCATGTTTGTAGTTCCAATTTTATATGCCGGTCATGAATCAAATCTATGCGTACAATTTGGTATATGACAACGGCGGAGAGCATCTGTTTGACGGTTCTAGTGATGAAGTGTGGAAGGAGAAGTTACATATGTGCTGTCACTCTCATACGCCGAGCACCAACCACTTCCAGATTTATCTTGTACCTTTGAGTCTCATTTCCCCATAATAAGTACTCGGAGCCAAAAATTAGCAAGTTTGTCAGCGCTTGTCCTGTCCTTGGCGCTAAAAGATAAGGCTAAGTATACATAGCAGCGTCTACATTATATTACGATGCTATCGGGCCGCACACAGCATTCCGCTGTCGACTATCACCTTCAGCCAGGACGACGAGGAATTGACGAATTCAAACTCGAGCCTCACAATCACTAACCTTCGAGGATACTTACAATATAACTGGAATCTACGTCGACGCCTCTACAAGAAGGCTACCGACATGCTCATCATCCTTTTCCTCTTCACAGTAATTCGCACCTTGCATAGCATCCCTCTCCCTTCGCCATCAGAACCCCCCAATCCATTTTCTGCGCTCGATATCCGCGATCCCCAGGGCCACTTCGGTCAGCGCAGCGTGAACGACATCGTCATTAGCTGCTTGGCCACCATCTTCGCGTGCACCTGGTCCGCCGTCCATCCAAATATTCCTGCAGTAACGGATTCTGGGTGGACGTGCTTCAAGCGCCGGGTGACAATCACGATAGGTGCCTTGTTAGCTCCGGAGTTGATGACCTATTGGGCAATGAATCAGCGTATGGCTGCGAGAAATATTATGGACAAGTATAACAAAGGTCTTTGAATTTTTTAAGTGAAGGACGATTTACTTACCACTTGATATGTCACAGATATCAATGGTTTATTGCTGGAATCAAGACAAATGACCCCGTTGGAAAAGTTCAAAGGATGGTTTCAGGCCATTTTTGTTACCATCTGTGAAGTCTTTCAATATTCTCCTTTACCGCTACCGTTGAAAGAAGGCAAGGGGCCACAATGGACAGTGGCGCATGGATTCTTTCTTCAGATGGGTGGCTTTATGCTTTGTGAAAGCGGCAGACCGATCCAGACACTTGTTAATGATACCCGGGGGACTGTTAAAAACAAGAGGGAACTCATATGGAATATACAGCAAAAAGTGATTGATCCACCAAGAATCACTGAAGAAGACATCGGAGATCGAAGCAAAGGCGACCCCATCTCAAAGCTGTTTATTGTCTTACAAACAACTTGGTTCGTCGTGCAATGCATTGCACGGTGGTCGCAACACCTCTCTGTTACAGAACTCGAAGTTGTAACGCTGGGATTCGCAATGCTCAATATTATTACCTACAGTCTATGGTGGGACAAGCCTCAAAACGTTTGCCGACCGGTATTTCTCGAAAGAAAAATATATACAAGCGAGGGTTTTGTTGAATCAAGCACCATGGGTAATGGCACATCCGGAGAAGCAGATGACAAGTCAAACCCACTGTTACGACAGGCCGGGCCCGGAAAAGAGAGCTGGCTGCGACGCAAATTACGTCAAGAAACGGAGGAACATGCCCACTCTCCAAGGCTTCTCTGGCGCCTACCTTCCCGAATACTTCACGCGCTTCTTCTGCCGTTGTTGAAGATGATAGGAGACGACACAGTGACCAAGATGCGGGTAGGAATGTTCTACTCAGCAGGGAACTTTCGTGGGTACGAAACAGCCTATGCCACTGCGGCAATAGGCGCCCTCTTTGGGTCTGTGCATCTGATCCCCAGCTGGTTTCTCGACTTTTCATCGCGTCAAGAAATGTGGCTGTGGGGGGTTTCTGCAATCATCATAACTGCAGAACCCATATTTATGGGATTATTTGCCTATGCTGAATTCATTGATCAAGACACTTTGCTTATGATCTTCGGCATTCCGACAGTCATTGGAGGCCTTCTCTATCCCATTGCACGCATCATACTCCTTATACTTTCCCTCACTGACCTCCGCTCACTGCCTTCTTCCGCCCTCCAAACCATTGAATGGACCACATTCATTCCCCACTTGTAGACATTTTTACATACAAGTAGTGTTTGAGCATTCCTTTCTGACAATGTTTATTATCACCATTCAGGCTTGCTCTAATACATCTTTGACTGATACTACATTTCCATACTCCGCAACTTGCTAGACCCTGATCCAGCGCGGCTCATTAAGCTCCCCTGTCCACAGCATGATGTTCCAGAAATGATAACCTTCCCAGATCCACCCAATGAATTATATCCCAGTGAAAAGGAGGCGCGTTCGTGCATCTGCCAGCTCGGGGATCAAGCGAGTCAGAATGATCCAGGACCAGACAAGCTCCAGATATCGCAGCCGCTGAGCGCAGCTCGAGCTCAAGCGCGGGTATCGGGATTCGTAGAATCGTAGACGAGACAACTTTCGAATTGCTTTCGAACTAGGGGAAAACAACAAGAGCCCGTCCTAGGTACAGGAGATCAAAAAGATCCTCGCAAAACAGTTTATGCCCAAGTTCGATAAGCTTCGTGCCCAAGTGAACGGTCGATGTCGGTGACGTTCGAGACGTTCGAGTTTCGTCGATGTAAGTGTACTGTTTTCTGAATGCTTGCGTACCAAACAACTGGAAGAGTAGATGGCGATTTGATGGCGATGGCATCATGATCCTGTGTCACTCAAGTCGTAACCAGGTCGTAACTTAAAACCAACACATTACGTTAAACTGTATCTTCCGCATTTTTCTTCTGGTTGCATCAGCCCCGACGCCCGTAGAGCTAATGGCTACTACAATTGAACCTGCTAGCCATGACACGCAACCAACCTCGACGTTTATCTCTATGACATTGGATATACATATATTAGTGCTTCAGCACCTTCAACCTTCAGATATCCTCTCCCTCAGGAAGGTGTGTCCATCAAGCACCCATTTGACTTTATGGCAGAGCGCGTCACTGACAAATGTCGAACAATACATGTATATAGACTTGTAAAACTCTTCAGGACGCCACACAACAGCGCATCGTTTGGATAAACGCCTTGACAAGAATGTGTCTGGAAAACACTGTCTATCTCCACTCATATCCTGTCGCAGATATGTCCATCCCAGAGCTGGAGCACGCCGCGTCGAATCCCGAACGATGGAGCCGTTATATTAGGAAACATGAAGAAGAGAATGACTTTACACCTCCATCTCAAATGCGTACCCTCCAATTTCCGGATGACTTATGGAAACAACGCACTTTTCCGCGTATTATTGAACAACTATATCTTGTCCCAGGGGGGCGCTTTTTAGTTACGCTACTGCAAGGCCATATACATATTTGGGACCTAGGCATCGTTGGGATCGCAGAGCCAAAATCAGAGCCAATCGCGGAAATTTCCTCGAAAGGCCAGTGGTTTTCGACCCACCCGTCACTTGATGGCGAAGGCCTCAGAATTATCACGTCGCGCCAAGATTTCGAAAATAAAAGGTGAGCCTTCATAGAGCCCAAAATCTTCCCCTATTGAATTTTCAATATACTTCACAGTCGTAGTTTCGAAGTCTTCGAGATATTTCCATGGAAACCCGATGCCAAGCTGCAGAAATTGGCAGCCCTAACTGTCCAGACTCAATTTTACCTGCATTTCACCTCGGTGGTTGGGGACCTTCTCATACTTGTGTGTGGCCCCATTATCAAGATCTGGAACTTCGTCACCCGCGGTTGGGCAACTTGGAATACGGGAAATCCATATACCTTCAAACAGGTATGACCATGATGCAACGTCACGCACTCATTTACAAACCTTGATAGATTTTAGCAACGAATAAATGTATAATCCTGATCGAGGATGACAGCCTCTCCATCTGGGACATCCCTTCGCTCTCTGACGATGTCATGGGCGAGTGTCCAGCCCGTGAACCTGAAGCTGTTACCCAGCCACGGACGCGGATACTCTACCCTACCGATTTCGGATCTCCTGACCATTGCGCAGGGCTATGCGACTGGTACACTGGAAGCTCGCAGCCGCTTTGGTTTGACTTTTTTTCGGATGGCCCCTCTGAAAGCCAGGTATTCCATAGGTTCAAGATCGACATCGACGACCTCGACCTGCCCACAATCCCTCTCCGCTCAGAAGGCTCCTTCAGCATCCTTCAACGACCATCCATGACCATCAGTCCCTACCGAATCTGTGGTAATGATGTTTCCATTTTCACGTGGGGCATCAACGGGGCTGTGCTTCATGCAGGAAGCTCTTTGCCAGATGATATTCACCGCACGTTCTTTCTATCCCACGGGCAAATGACTGGGACTGAACGCCGCCAGATCTCGTTTTGTCCGATATCTGGGAGGCTATGTTTTATCAGCCGCAAGGACATACGGATCATATATTATTCGACATCGCCATTGGAACCCTTCTCGAACTAGATCTTCCAATCGCGGGCGTCGACTACACCCTATCCCAGTCTTCCTATTGATTTATTCACCATCACCGCTCGTGCCATGGCCATTTCATAGCCGGCCTACTGGATAACATCGGAAGCGCCCTTGTGTTCTCCAGCCTCGGCATTCGTATCAAATCCATACACTTTAAATTCATCATCAACTGCGAGGGAGGGCAAGATTTGATACACGGGTTTATCGGACACAGATTTTACCGTAATCTTCATCACTATACCACCGAGCCATATACTAATAATTTGCAACCAATCGAGCCTTCATATATTCTCCTGCCTGCATCGGGTTCAGTGCTAGCAAGAAGCGGCGAAAAGGAGAAAACACAAACAGATATCGGCGAATAGCGCTTCGGGCGGGCTGCAGACCAAGTACCAGGAATACAATCTACGACCGCCGCCAAATCCTGTTCAGGAGAAAATTCATCAACCATTGTTGTAGACGTGATAAAAAACACTAACCGCTCTGGAGAACTGTACCGAGAACGCCAGGCAGACAAATGTGTTAGCGTGTCTGGATGTCAGCACTTGGCACCAGCAGACTTACGAAGGGTATCGAATAGCGCGCAGGTATCATCTTCCCGCCGGCGCCTTCCACACATCTTGCCGGCGGAGCCCGTACACGGTGGACAGTACTTTGAATCATGTCATTCGACCCTGTGGACAGGACAAAGAGAAGTCAGCGCAGACCCATTCCACACAGATGATAGCAGTCAGTGAGCGAACCGTACATCTCATGAGGAAATCGCCTGCATTGACAAGGATAGCATCCGGTATGGGTAGAACAGGCTTGACAAAAAGCGAGAGCTAAGAACACGGAGGGAGGCAGATATGCTTTGGAAATTACGTACAATGAAGGTTCCATGATGATCTGCGTCTTCCACCTCGAGGCCACCAACGTCGTCTTGGAGTAGCAGCTGTAATTGAATTTTTGAAATAAAGACATGTGTTGAATATGTATGCCATTATTTGTTGTGAATCGTGATGCTTACAGTTATAGTCCCATAATCCGAATGAGCGGGAATACGCGATGCCTCCTCGTCTTCCAAGACGTCTGCAGAGACGCTGATACAATTACAGATATCAGAAAGTGCGATTCATTCATTCGTATCTCTCAAGATTCCCATACCTTGGGTAATGGAGCATTCTCAACGAGTGATCCGAATTCAAGTGAAATTTCAGGAAATACTCCTCCGATAACCCAAAACCTAACGCAAGCGCCTTCAAGATCTTTCCTTGAAGTTCATCCATGGTCTACACAATGAGAGATCAATATCATCGTTGAAAACCACCATACACCATGCGAACCACGTCCACATACCGAATAGAAATCGAGGCATGCCTCCTTGAATCCGGGAAGAATACCGTCGGGGTACCATATATTAGGTATTCCCTCGTCATCTGCGCGTCCAACTTCAAAACTCTCCTTGATATCGCGCTGTACGGTTGGAGCGCTGTCCCCAGCCGTCATGGCCTTGGCAGCATCGTTCCTGGCCATAAACGCAGACCCCTCGCGGTCGTTGTGGGTGCGCTTCCGTACGGTCTCTCTTCCAAGTGCGGAATATCCTGTGGGTGGCAGGCATTTGGATTATCCCGGGCTGTGATAGCAGAGAGCAGACGGAGTATACATACCTTTACAGTATGCGCCTGACTCTGGATGCGGCGCTAGTTGCTTGATGTCCAAGGGAAGGTCAAAGAGCTGTTTTGACTAGAACGCGTCGTAAATATTAGTATCATGTGTCTAGAATAGTCGGACGACGTACCCATTCAAACATCGCAGCCACCTTGTCGTGCGGGAGCCCATGGTTCGCGAGATAGACGAACCCAGTGGACGTGAAGGATTCCAGAATAGCATCGGCGACACCTTGTCTGTCAGATCCATCCAAGAATGGCCTGAAATCGACGACCTTGACGGGAGTTCGAGCGCCAGCCGGTGTATTTTCTTCGTTTTGGTCCATGATAGAGTCTGGACTAAGGACAATGAAAAGGCGTCCTTTTATACGGGAAGAGGGGTTGCACTTTCACATACGGTTCGTCCTTTACATAGCCTGATTCGTCGTGGAGAGGAGGCTCAAGTCATCGGCTGATAATGCGCTAGCAGTTATGGAAGTATGTATAAGATACACTCCCTCGATTCACCCCTAAACCGATGTCGATCTGGGAAACGTCTCCGAGTCTGCCGCCGCTGCATTTCGTCCAAGTCCAAATTGAAAATTCCACACCCTCAAAGCGCTGTTCGTGATGCCAATTCAGTCTTGATGGACTAGTAGTACAGCTATTTCATACAAAGCACGCCAGTTCCTTGTCACGGAGAATCAGACTCCTCGATAGAGCATGGGCCAAGAAAGTTTGAGAGCCATGTCGATGATCTGCAGATGACTCTCGATGATCTGCAGTCTGAAACCGCAAACGGAGTGAACGAATATGGTTCGCAGCTTGTCGCAAAGAGGGCAAGTACCTGAAGGCTGAGGAGACCATCGAAGGAATTATGTAGGCAAAAGCAGACTCAGGGGAAGCGCCACCGCGCGCGGGCCACCATCCAGGTCGGGATTCAAATATTCCATCCCCGTTCTATCGCACTTGATAGCGATTCTGATGCTCAACGCTCTCCCGGTTCTTGCTGAGCGCCTCGAAAAGCACTAGGAGTATCTCTATATTGTATCAAAGTTGCAACGCACTTTCGCAGAACCCACCTGCATCCGCAATAACATCGAATACTGAGCGCCACCACCGCATGCCCTGCAACCCACTTGCAACCTGCGCATCTCATAAGTAAGTACCGCGGTACCACTTATCCGTCTCCGTGCCTCTAGAACTCATAATACATCAACAACAACACGATACACAACCAACAAATATTCCATCGAAATCCCACAAATTCACACCCACGAGAGATCACCACGCATACCTCCCCCCCTCAATGTTATTGAACTGCCCACCATTCCCCTCGCGCGTCGACACCCCAATGAGCTCCACCAACATCCCCGCCGCGACCTCGGCCGGGCGCCACAGGTCCTTGATCACCGCAGCATTCCCAGACTTGTCCAGATCGATGCTCTGCTGCGCTACATACATAGTATCACCGGTACTAAGCCACCGCGCCAACGGAGAAGGAAGGAAAGGGAGGACGTACCCATATCCGTGTGCACTATCCCAGGGCACACCGGGAACACCACTGCAAGGCAGTTGTCACAGCCCATCAGCCGCACGAAATCTCTGCGCACGACAATCCACTTGAAAGACACGCACCCAGCCACGGATTCTCATAGTGGATCTTGCGCGCCACCCAGTTCAGCGCGGCCTTGCTCGCGCCGTACGGCCCGCCGTCGACGGGCACGCTCGGGATCAGCTCGATGCTGCCCGCGCCCGAGCTGACGGCGACGAACCGCGGCGCGGCGCTCGCCTGCAGCAGCTCGCGGGTGGATTGGAAGAGCACGATGGGGCCGAGGACGTTGACCTATTTCATTTTGTGTGTGTGATAAGAGTGTGATGAGGGAACGGTGGAGGTGGGAGTGGGGAGATGGGACGCACGGAGAAGTGCTCCTCGTACTCGTGGATAGGCGTCTCGTGTGTCTTTCCCTGATATTTCGCAATGGCTGAGGAGAGGGACGACGTGCGGTCAAGTCAGCCATCGTAGTAATAACGGTCGACCGGATACCGGGATGGCTGTTAACACGCACCAGCGCTCGCAATCACCGTGTCAACGTGCCCATGGTTTTCCCCGATCGATTTGGCGATGGCGTTGTTGCCGTCTTTATCCCCGGAGACGTATTTCACGACGTCGATCCGCCCTGGGTATTTCCCGGCCAGCTCTTTGAGCTTGGAGGCGCCCGGAGCTGATGGATCGCGTGCACCGGCGTAGACAATGGCGGAGGGATCCTTGGCGACGATGTCGGCGACGAGGGCTAAACCTGGGTACCAAAGTGAATGTTCAAATTAGCGGAATGAGATCCTTTTTTTGATGGGAAAACTGACCTAGGCCCCGCGTTGCTCCTGCTATGAGATATATTTTGGCTGGGGACTCAGACATGGCTTTGTAACTTTGGAATACCTGGGACGTATAATGTACGACTTTGGAATACCTAGGACGTATAATGTACGAATTTATGGGCGCTACTTTTATACTCGATTCTCAGCCACCACAATCGTCAACGAATCATAAACACGATGACTCACTGTCAATATTGGAGGCGCTTTCACCGAAGTGAAAGCGGGCATTGACACCGTCTCTGAGCAACTTAGTCATTTGCTGACTGCAAAAGTATATTCGTTGCCGACTTTCTCGGGAAGTCGAGGACGGGCGTGCTCGTTCCGTCTTGCACGCGCGTTTTCACGGACTCAAGCCCAAATCCGCTTCCTACTTGCATAGTGACAATTCCGTTGTGGTCTCTCTTCGTGTCGATTACAAAGTTGAGGTCGAAGAGCAGTTCCCACATGGTCGCAGCCTTCAGGATTTACAAGCAGTAATCAGGAGCCGCAGATGTTCATATTGGGTTATCTAGACCCACCGGCGCCAACTCTTCCCTCGTCGACTGAACTCCGACTGGAAGGCAACACGATTGCGCACAAATGTTTGCAAACTGCGTCTGCCTGCCAGCTATTTCCTGGGACACGGATCGGGACTCCGGGGCTGGACACCCAGGACATGTCAGCGAGAGACTGAGGACGGAGGGAGGAATACGCGGACGGAAATTTGGAGGCGGGGAAGGCGTTGGATTCGAGGATGTAGGAGAACGGAAGCTAGGGGAGGTCGCCATGGAGTGTGCCAGTAAGTACACGGCACGTTCAAATGCACAGATATGATGCACACCTGGTAGTCCAGCCCCCAGCTAAGGAGCACGCCAGCCTTATCGAATACAAGCACCCAGAATGGGAGAAAGCTGTAGGCCACGCGCGAGGCATCCATTGAAAAGCGGACTAAAAGTCCTCCTCAAGTCTGACGAGGATGGCGGTTCTGGAGGTAGAGATAATAGCGTTGGTGGAGAAAAGCGTCTGACTGCAGGTGGCACAGGCATAGCTCAGCGATGTAGACGCCCGTCGAGGTTAGAACGTCAGAGGACGATGTTGGAGCGTCGACGCGCCTCGGCATGGCCCGGCCGGGGCCGGAGGAGAAGCCTTGTTATGGGCCGGACTCCCGACTCCGGACTCCGCTACTAAGTACTTAGTACCAACATGCTGCCATTGCGACACACACATCATGCGTATCCAACGTGAAAGCCTTTTCGCAGAGCCCATGGGTATGGATCTTCCTTCAAAGCGAGTTCTTTGTCATTTTCAATCAACAAGTTAACGTGGACGCCTTCCTGAGAAATATGTCGATCGTCCTGCTCCTCCTGGCGCTAACTCGCACCCTCCACGGATTCACAGTCGCCCCCACCTCCCCTATCGTCTCCGCTCCGGGTCCTCGCGACACACAGGTTCATCTCGGCGAGCGCGGCGTGAACGACATCCTCATCAGCTGCTTCGCCACGATCTTCGCGTGCACCTGGTCCGCGGTGCACCCGAACATCCCTGCACCGACAGACTGCTGGTGGACGTGCTTCAAGCGCCAGGTTGCGACGATGGTCTACGCCCTGCTGGCGCCGGAGGCCGTCACTGCGTGGGCGCTGCGGCAGCGTCTGGCCGCGAGGACGATTGCGGACGAGTATAATCAAGAGGTGGCCACTGGTAAGCGTAACAGGCGTATTTGAGCAGTATGATGAAGCGCTTACCACTGTCCAATGAACAGCACACGCAAATGTCGATGCTCACACCGATCGCCGGACATACACACGTTTTGTTCTCGACATCGCACGAAAACTATTCCATGATTCCCCTCTTCCACCGACATTGATAAAGGGAGAAATACCTCGATGGACCTTGACCCACGGCTTTCTCCTCCAAATGGGGGGCTTCATGCTCTGCGAAGACGGCCGGCCGATCCAAACCCTAACGATCTGGAACACCTCCGACGAAGTCAACCTCATATGGAACATCCAGCACGGCATCGTCGACGCGCCGCGCATCCCAGAAGCGGACATCCAGGACCGCAGCAAGGGCGACGCCATATCGAAAACGCTGATCGTCTTGCAGACGACGTGGTTCATCGTGCAATGCCTGGCACGCTGGGCTGCGCGGCTCCCGGTGACGGAACTGGAGGTGGTAACGCTAGGGTTCGCGCTGCTCAACGGGGTTACGTATGGATTATGGTGGAACAAACCCCAGAACATCGGACGCGCGGTGTATCTGTCCAAAAAGCCCCAGATTCAAAGCAAGAAGCCGCGCTTCCCAAGGAAGAGACCGCGAGCTGGGAATCCGAAACCGGCGGTTGAAGGTCAACCTCCAATCCCTGAGGCGGGGCAGAAGCCTGCACTCGATGGCCAAAAGCCGCAGCTCGCAAGCGGTCCTGGTCAGACCGTGTCCAGCCCGACCGAAACCACAAAAACAGAAAGCAAAGCACATCCAGTCAAAAAAGATCCCCCGAACCTGTACTCCACGGAGTACAGCGCGTACCGCAAGAACACCTGGCTCCGCCAAACCCTGCAAACCGACGTCGCGCAGCACTCCGCATCCGCGCCCTGGAACCTCCTATGGCTCCTGCCCCTGCACCTCGCCACCGCCCTCCTCCGCCCGCTCGGCAAGCTCGCGGAATACGGCGGCCACGACATGCAGCACTACGACACCCTCCGCGTGCCCATGTTCGCCTCCGGCTTCGCGCGAGACTCCGCGGTGTTCCTCCCCACCGCAGTCATCGGGGCGCTCTTCGGGCTAGTGCACCTGGTGTCCAGCTGGGTCCTGCGGTTCGCGACGCCGGGGGAGGCGTGGGTGTGGCGGGCGTGTGCGGTGGCGATCACGGGGGGCCGGTGCTGGTGGGGTGTTGGCGGTATTTTTATTTTTCGGGGTGGGAGAAGGTCCTGCGGACGGGCGTGTTCGTTGGGGTGCCGGTTTATGTTGTTTCTCGTGTCGTGATCCTTGTCCTGTCGATTGTTTCCGTGAGAAAGTTGTCGCCTGCCGCGCTGCAGACTGTTGATTGGACTACGTTTATTCCGCACTTGTAGACACGATTACTGTAGAAATTTCCAGTCGGAAACTTTCAAATCTTCCCGTGAAAGCTCGCCCAAAGCTCGCCCATGGTCTACAAAATGAGGCGTCAATGGCATCGTTTGAGATCACTAACCGGAGCTAGCCGCGATATTTCCAGTAGAAATCGAGACAAGGCTCCTTGAATCAGGGAAGAATAACGTGGGGTATTTCTTCGTTATCTTCGCGTCCAATTGCAAAAATCTTTTTGATACCAGTGTCATCCCTTCATCTTGGTCCATGATAGAATCTTGAAGGATAAACAAAGCTGTCCTTTTATAGAATACAATGCCAGTTTTGAGTTTAGCACAAACAATTCGCCCACACTGCTGGAGGTGATCAGTGTTCCATGTGAAAACAGCCCGGAAAGAGTCTATTTGTAACTTGTTGCATAGGCTGTTCCAAAAAAAAATGCGGGGACAGCCTTGGAACCTGTTCATAATAGGCTGTTTCCAAAAGAAACAGCCATTGCCTCCAGCAGTGCCAGTTACTAGCTCTAGTAGTGTCCATGAGGCCGGAAAGATCGAGACCCCTACCTACTTACTTATCACAACCCCAAAATGAAAAGCCCCCTCGGAACAACAATACATAGTTGAACCGGGATGGCGTTAATTTAGTTACATGCCGCAAGGCCATTCGTCACTCCAGACCCATGACCATCTCGTGTCAAAAATAAAACATAGGCGCTTAAAATATTTTTAGACTGGATGACTTCCCCAGGCATCAATCGAATACTTATCCATTATTCTTGGAAAGCAAGACCATGATTTCGTCTACAAAAGCCTGTTCTTACCGAATGTTTCTGATAAACAAATGATTGCCCAAACTCACAGGTAACTCTTGGGTAACTCGATTGCTGACAGCGTGAGCGTCTCATTTTAGTTAGCGCCCAGCCGTTCACATCTCACGACATGCGTGTGTCTGCAGACTCTGCCATCCAATCACGTTGGCATTTTCCAGGGCGTGTATGGGTAAAGTCTGAGCACGGGTGATACATACACCGGGGGGCAGGTAGAAAAACCCGTGCCACGCGTGCATCGTGCGTGCAAGCGTGCACGCACCGGATGCGTTTTGCACGCACTTTGCACGCACGCTCACTCATGCGCACGCATGCACCTAAGGGTGCCATATGTCTGCTACCCCACCCTTGTCTTATCTACTATTTACAGCCTTATTAGTAATCTACAGCTTTATAAGTACAATATTCAGAGCTTACAGCGTCTGAGAGGCATAGATAACATATAGAATGGGCCGCTTGCCGAGTGTAGGTGTAAGTGTGGTCAATCTTCGTTGAGGTTTCCCAATCTACAGCTTCCTGCTCTACAAAGACAGTTTTCACACTATGTACATCCCATTTTATTTGCATCTGCACAATGCTTGAGTGCGTAACTGTATCCATACCGATGTTGCGCGCTCTTCGAGTTTTCATCGCATTCGAGTCGCGATAGAAGCCGAATTCGGCATCACCCGTGTGCCCGGACATAGCCACACGGCGCCTTGACAGCGACGAGCTCTAGTACTAACGTCACCCCCCGTTTCGCCCAGTACCGCCTTTCGACCAGTCACAGCAATGTCACACAGCCATGTTTGGACTCCGACCGTGCGAGTAGGTGGGCGAACTGTAGATCACCCATGTTGGTGGCCTCATCGACAGCGTGCAATATGTATCATAAGCTATATGGATTTTTGTCTTTGGAGGGAACAGAAATTAAGCCATGAATGTATGAACTACACGAAGTAAATAAAGTTAGAAAATAAGAATATAGTGCTGCTACAACTTTGAACTTGGCTACAAGTTGGATGCTTGGCTTGGCTACAGCAGTTTTCCCCCAGTCATGAAGTACATCATCGGGCTTGAGTTAAAATGCTTGGAATTCAACTGAAGCTATTCATGATAGAGGGCTCACACTACACTTTCAATTCTTGCACCATGAGAGCTCTGGTTGTCTGTCCTGGGTAATTTAAAAGACATAATTTTGGCATTAAAGCCATAGTTTGGGTGCCGTGCATATACCCCTCCATTGCTCATATTGTGAGCATTGTGCAATGCTTCAAATAGGGAGACACGCAGGAGACACGTCCAGGCGCGTCAATTAGCTACGACTTGGAGTCGAGCACAGCCGCAATTGAACCTCCGCTGCGGCCATCATCGGCTAGTGTGACTTTTGCCCACTTTTCGACCACCTCATGGACGTGCATTCTCTTGCAAAAAAATTATGCAAGATGTTCAGATTACTGAATAAAAGTGCTGTACAAAGTTTGAGAGGAATCCAAGCACGGGATGTTGAGATACTCGCAAGTGGTCGAAAGGCGGTACTGGGCGAAACGGGGGGTGACGTTAGTATACACTTGATCTGCATCTGTGGGCCAAGGGGTCCAAAGCTAGAGAGTACACTACACGTTGACAGAAATGTATGTATTTCAGGCTTATAATCATATCTATGGCGGTCCGTTTGGGTAAAAATTCCGTAGAAACTTTTTGTATATGCGCGAAAACTTCTACATAAAACATTAATATATTTCCTTGCATTCACACATGATTAATCAAGTTTTAGACATACTTTGACGTGCGCGGAAATCTTTAGTGAGTGCGCGAAAATCTTTCTTGGTGCGCGGAAACTTTTTCGGCCAATTTGAGTGTGCGCGTAGAAATCTTTCCCTTCAATACCAGTAATTCACTCATTTTTGCGTGTTTTTGACTGCGCGTAAATTTTATTAACAGTGCGCGTGGAAATGTTTGCGTGCGCGTAGAAATACTGAGCGAGCACTGAGCGCGTAGAAACATTTAGGCCGACATGCCGTGCTGAGGTAATTGATCTCGCTTAAGCTTTGCCGCCGTTGCGGCAGCGGAGTTTAAACCTCAGTGGCCTCTGAGCATTTAGGCAAAGAAATAAAAGCCTAAGGATATATATCATCTGGGAATACTTTGCTGCATGTGCTTGAAAAGCAAGAATTGAAGCAAGCTGAGAGCTCAGGCCAAGTCAAGGCTTGCTCAAGGCTTTTTACAGGCTGTTTAACTAGTACTGATATTTATCGGACCTTCTTCATGTACATTACTTCAAATAATCGATTTAAAGGCTGATATATCCTGTAATATTGCGGTTTGCATGCCCAGGGCTTATCCCTCGAGCGCCTAAGTACGGAAAGCTCGAAACTGACAGGGTTTAAACTCCGCTGCCGCAACGGCGGCAAAGCTTAAGCGAGATCAATTACCTCAGCACGGCATGTCGGCCTAAATGTTTCTACGCGCTCAGTGCTCGCTCAGTATTTCTACGCGCACGCAAACATTTCCACGCGCACTGTTAATAAAATTTACGCGCAGTCAAAAACACGCAAAAATGAGTGAATTACTGGTATTGAAGGGAAAGATTTCTACGCGCACACTCAAATTGGCCGAAAAAGTTTCCGCGCACCAAGAAAGATTTTCGCGCACTCACTAAAGATTTCCGCGCACGTCAAAGTATGTCTAAAACTTGATTAATCATGTGTGAATGCAAGGAAATATATTAATGTTTTATGTAGAAGTTTTCGCGCATATACAAAAAGTTTCTACGGAATTTTTACCCAAATGGACCGCCATACATATCGATTTTATGGGTCTCTGAACATGTCCGATTGAGAATTGGACGAGAAGTAATTGAGTAGTAATTACCGATTATGACAATACTTATAGCATACTCACTGGAAAGGAGGTTCATCATCGGGTCATTTGTTTCTGGAAGTATCACTACAATGGCCAGGCAGTGCTGATTGAAGTAGCGCAGTTTTCGCAATGTTGTAACTGCTTGCGTGCACCTTGCACGCATTTGCACGCATCTTCAGAAATATACACGCACTTGCACGCTTATGCACGCATCTATGCACGCACCTGCACGCACTGCACGCAGACGCACGCAACTCATGCAAAAAGTTTGCAATTGCACGCACTGTGCACGCATTGTTGACCTGAGTGCACGCACCAAGCTAGTGTGTGCACGCAGATCGATATGTATATCACGCAAGCGCACGCAGGGGTAGAGATAGGAGATACTGTGAGAGACGCTCACGACTTGCATACTCTAGGAATGAACGAGTCATTGTTACGATGGAATTTGAAGTTTCATGACGTTTAGTTGACGAGTTGGATTTGTTTTTAGAGGCTATGTGTCGCTGAAGTTTGATTTATACGTCCCCAAGCTCGTTCTAAAAGCTCAGTACATCAATGATCAACTTGCTTTGTTCTATTTAATCTCCGTGCCTCCGTGCCTGTGCTGAGTTATCTTGAATTAATGTCAAATGATACTGTCGGAGTGAGGACTCCCTTGTCGAGTCCAGCCGCGCGCACCTGTAAGCGCGGTACGCGCTTGTCCCAAAAGAGACTGCAGTTGTCCTATGTTATATTACTTGAATTCCTGTCAATATCTCTATCGGTGGCTAATCTTTCCACTTCTAGCTCGGGAAATGGACTTTGTCAACATTCGATTTCCGGAAGCTATTCTCGCGGATCTGATTTCAATTCCGTTTACTGAGAGGATTGCCCCCTCAGCCAAAGCCTAAGCATAAACAAGGTCCGAAAAATTGGTAAATGAGATCTACCATAGCTATACTCGAGCATTTTATATTCGTAGTCTACGTACATCTTCGATACAACTGGCTATATAATTTTGACTGATTATAACAAGATACTAAAGCCGAAGTTCTTAAACAATTCTGATTGGTGCACGCCTACGTGCACGCATATCAACTAACTATGCACGCACTTCTGCTTTGCACGCACGAGTATGCACGCACTTCTGCTTTGCACGCACGAGTATGCACGCACCCTGATTCAGTTGCACGCACCACGCACGCACATTCACGCTCTGCACGCTCATGGCACGGCAAAATACCTGTGCCCATACACCGGGCCAGATCCTGAACTGTTGCGGTGGAAGAAGGTTCGGTATCAAGCCAGCTTCTAGGTACACGATGCCATTCCGGCCCCAATGAGAATCTTCGGCGCAGCATTGATAGGTAGGTTGACTCACCAGTCCAAGTCCATGCCTTCGGGGCAACGAATGAAACATTGGAAAATAGTGTCCCACAGAGTACAAATATTTCATAGAGTACTGTCCCATTTCGATTGATTCGGCCGTCCCGTGTCCCAAAGCAAGTGGTTTTGGCCGAATTTCGTGGTTTGTCCCGTGTCCCACTGAGAATGGCCGGTTTTGAAAAAATTTCTGCACCAGTGAATTTTTTTCATTTTTTTTTTCGCCCAAAAACACTCCAAACCACTGCTGTTCCTGTCGTTTTGGTCAAATTTTTTGGCCGAATTTTCTGCGGTGTCCCATGCGTCGATCCAGCTGGTCGAAAAATGAAATTCGGCCAGCTTGTCCCATGTCCCACCCCCGGCCGAATCAATCGAAATGGGACAGTACATATAATCTGAGTCCCCGATACAGTACACGGGCATATAACATTGCCGTGGTGGACAAGATACTACTAATAGCACTGGGCGCCTAAATGATCAAATTCCGCAACATTCCATGTCACCAGTCCGCTGTGGGCGGTATTGATGCTTGGAAAATCCTATGTTTAGTATTAAGTACATACTCATGTGTGCCTATTGTCTGCCGCAATCGATGCATCAAGAACGCCCTGAATTTCGCAGAATCGTATCCTTAACGCGGAGTCTGGGCAGACCCTGTCTGTTCGCTCCTTTCCCTCTCGCAGAATGCTCGTTGTTTTACTGTTCTTTGCGTTTATTCGCACCCTCCAAGGGTCGCCTCTGGCATTACCAATAGAGGCGTCGATGGCTCTAGATTCACAGGACATGGACGACAAATTCGGTCATCGCGACATAAGCGACATCATCATTAGCTGTTTTGCGACTATCTTTGCGTGCACTTGGTCTGCAGTGCATCCCAATATTCCTTCTCCCTGGGATTCTGGTGGGATTGCTTCAAGCGCCAGTTCGTGACGATGCTATACGCCTTGATGGCTCCCGAGGCGGTGACTGCTTGGGCGCTGAGGCAACATCTGGCTGCCAGGAAGATTATGAATAATTTCAATAAGCGAATAGAAAAGGTGAGTTTGTCGGTCTAGGGTCGAGGTTCAAACAGCTTATCATTTTTTTATGAGGAGATGCAAGCACAGAGGATGATGGCAAAGGACGCTCGTCCCCATGTTCAACGAATCGGAGATAATCTTACAGGAGCGACCATGGACACTGGCCCACGGCTTCTTTGTTCAAATGGGGGGCTTTATGCTCTGCGAAGGCGGACGCCCGGTACAAACCTAGTATACTCGATTCAGGATCCAGAGGACGAGGTTGGGATCCTGAAAAATATTCAGAATGGCAAGATCGACACGGCCATGATCTCGATACCAGAAGAAGACATCCAAGATCGGAGCAAGGGCGACACCGTGTCGAAAGCTTTCATCGTACTGCAAACATCCTGGTTCATCATTCATTGCATCGTGCGATGGGCAGAAGACCTTCCTCTTACCGAACTGGAAGTGGTCACCTTGGGATTTGCCCTGCTCAACGCAATCACCTATGGACTGTGGTGGTACAAACCACAAAACGTCGCGCGACCCATTTTTCTGGAAAGCAAGATATCGAAGAGTCAAACGTGGGATGGGGTTCATCTCGACTCTGAGGCCGACTACCTTGATCGAAAAAAAAGTGTAGAGGAAGTCACTGCGGAGGTCGGAGAGGAGCCGATCCTTGTTGACAAGTCAAGAGGTTGGCTACACAGGAAGATCCACGAAGATTATGAGGAAAATCGCTCCACGCCCTATCGACTTCTTTACACCATGCCTATTCGGTTGGGCGAGGCTCTTCTCCGCCCATTAGGCCAGCTGACGGTCACCGGCGCCAGGAGCCATGTCGTGAAGACAGGCTCTCTCCGCGTACCCATGTTCCATTCGGAAGTGGCCAGTGACTTCAAAGTCTTTGGAGCAACGTCGATAATCGGCGTACTATTTGGATCCGTGCACTTGATTACCAGCTGGTTCCTGGACTTTCCCTCCCATCGAGATATGTTGCTCTGGCGTGCGTCGGCGATCGTCATAACCATACAGCCGGCATTCATGGGACTGTGGAATATTTTCCCAACGGATAGTTGGATGTGGCATATCTGTCGCAGCTTGATGGTCGCTGGATTACCTTTCTACATCGTTGGTCGTCTCGTACTCCTTACGATATCTCTCCTTTCCCTTCGTGGATTGCCTGCTGCCGCATTCGTGAATGTCGAATGGACTTCATTTATTCCCCATTTCTAGTAAAATTATATACGTAGAAATTTCCATTTTCTTTTCTATGTAAAGCTAAGTACTTCCTTGTATAAAGATGGATCCCAATATGGCTGTACACTTCTAGGGATAATAAACATTCTTTCGCGATCAAGCACCAAGTGCCGGGCCCGGGCGTCTAAAATCAAAATTAGACGCTGATTCGGCCGGAATCACATCCGAAAGCCATATCTTGGTAAGGTAAGTAAAAGAGCTCTTTTGACAGCGCGTGAACATTTTCAAGAGTCTAGACGTTCTGCTGCCAACACGCGGATAACCAACGTCCACCACAGCGTCTGTAGATATCATTTCTACTGATAGCAGCGTTTGTTATTGTTGAACCATTGTCATCTCTGGCCCGAGCAAATCAACGATGCTTATCATCCTCCTTTTCTTTGCATTAATCCGAACTCTTCGCTGTGACTCTCTGTCCTTACCAGTGGACGGCCTCGATGAGCTCTCCGCGCTCGCGGCACAAAGATCCACTAAATTTCGCTGCATCATATCCTTGACGCGGAGTCTGGCCGGGCAGGTAGAAAACCCCGTGCCACACGTGCATCGTGCGTGCAAGCGTGCACGCACCGGATGCATTTTGCACGCACTTCGCACGCACGCTCGCTCATACACACGCATGCACGTAAGGGTGCCACGCCATATGTGTGCTACCCCACCCTTGTCTTATCTACTATTTACAGCCTTATTAGTAGGTACAATTTTATAAGTACAAAGGTCAGAGCTTACAGCGTCTGAAGGGCATAAAGAACATAGAGAATGGCCCGCTTGCCGAGTGTGGGTGTTATGTAAGTGTGGTCAATCTTCGTTAGAATTTCCCATTCTACAGCTTCCTGCTCTTTAAAGACAATGTATCGAATATGTACATCCCATTTTATTTGCATCTGCACAATGATTGAGTGCGTAACTGTATCCATACCGATTTCGCGCACTCTTCGAGTTTGCAATGATCGCGTTCGAGTCGCATAAGAAGCCGAACTCGGCATCACCCGTGTTCTCGGACATAGCCACACGGCGCCTTGACAGCGACGAGCGCCTATACACTTGTTCTGCTGGCCGAGGGGCCTAAACCTAGGGAATACACTACACATTGTCAGAGATTTAGGTATTACAGCTGTACAGGCTTATAATTATCTCGATTTTATGGTACACCTTGCACACACTTGCACGCTTATGCACGCATCTATGCACGATGCACGCACCTGCACGTACTGCACGCAGATGCATGCAACTCTTGCAGACAATTTGCAATTACACGCACTGTGCATGCATTGCTGACCTGAGTGCACGCACCAAGCTAGTGTGTGCAGGCAAATTGATATGTATATCACGCAACCGCACGCAATGGTAGAGATAAGTGATACTGGAAAGGTGCTCATGACTTGCATGCTCCAGGGATGAGCGAGTCATTGTTAAGATGAAATATAAAGTTTCATGACACTACAGAAGCTTGGACACTTTAGCTATCTAGTGTATTATCCATCTTAATGGATATCGACGTCAACCGTCAGATCAACTGTCTGTATCAACTGGAGTCTGGAATGGAAATGTTCAAGCGATCTTCAAGAGCCAGAATTGCTATAAATTGTCAATGGGGTTTAGATGAAGGCGATCACCACAAATGAATGGAATCTATATGATGAATTCCTGATCATTGGATCAACTATGACCGCATCGAAAGTGATGATGAACTAGAGTTGAAACAGGAAATTGTATACATATCTTACTGCTCTAAGGGAGACCTAGTCTGGACCTAGTACACGCAGAAATATGCCCAGCCCGTTGACTTAAGACCTTGTCCACAGCCAAAGCCTAAGCATAAACAAGGTCTGATAAATGGGTAAATGAAATCTACCGTAGCTATACTCGAGCATTTTATAGTATTCATAGTCTGTGTACATGTTCAATATAACTGGCTATGTAATTTTGACTAACTATGATAAAATATTAAAGCCAAAGTTCTCAAACCTATCTGATTGGTGCACGCCTACATGCACACACCGTGGCAGAAAGTCCGCACAGCGCACGCATATCAGATAACTTAAACTATGCACGCACCCTGATTCGAGTTGCACGCACCACGCACGCGCGTCCACGCTCTGCACGCTCATGGCACGTCAAAATACCTGTGCCCTGTCTGGCCAAACCCTGTTCGTTTGCTCCTACTCCTCCCCCAACCCCAAATATGCTCGTTATTCTACTGTTCATTGCGTTTATTCGCACCCTCCAAGGCTCGCCTCTGGCATCACCAATAGAGGCGTCGATGGCTCTAGATTCACAGGACATGGATAATAAACTCGGTCATCGCGACATAAGCGACATCATCATTAGTTGCTTTGCGACTATCTTTGCGTGTACTTGGTCTGCAGTGCATCCCAATATTCCTTCTCCATGGGATTCCTGGTGGGATTGCTTCAAGCGCCAGTTCGTGACGATGATATACGCCTTGATGGCTCCCGAGGCGGTGACTGCTTGGGCGCTGAGGCAACATCTGGCTGCCAGGAAGATTATGAATAATTTCAACAAGCGAATAAAAAAGGTGAGTTTGTTGGTCTGTAGGGGCCAAGGCTCAGACAGCTTATTATTTGATATGAGGAGATGCAAGCACACAGGACGATCGCAAAGGACGCTCGTCGCCTATGTTCGACGAATCGGAGATAATCTTACAGGAGCGACCATGGACGCTGGCCCATGGCTTCTTTGTGCAAATGGGAGGCTTTATGCTCTGCGAAGGTGGACGTCCAGTCCAAACCCTGATATATTCGATTCAGGACCCAGAGGACGAGGTCGGGATCCTGAAGAACATTCAGAATGGCAAGATCGACACGGCCATGATCTCGATACCAGAAGAAGACATCCAAGATCGGAGCAAGGGCGACACCGTGTCGAAAGCTTTCATCGTACTGCAAACATCCTGGTTCATCATTCATTGCATCGTGCGATGGGCAGAAGACCTTCCTCTTACCGAACTGGAAGTGGTCACCTTGGGATTTGCCCTGCTCAACGCAATCACCTACGGACTGTGGTGGTACAAACCCCAAAACGTCGCGCGACCCATTTTTCTGGAAAGCAAGATATCAAGAAGTCAAACAGGGGATAAGGATTATCTCGACTCAAAAGCCGCTTACCTCGATCGAAAAAGAAGAGTAGAAGTCACTGCGGAGGTCGGCGAAGAGCCAATCCCTGTCGACAAGCCGAGAGGCTGGCTACACAGGAAGCTACACGAAGACTATCAGGAAAATCGCTCCACGCCCTATCGACTTCTTTACACCATGCCTATTCGGTTGGGCGAGGCTCTGCTCCGCCCACTAGGCCTGCTGACGGTCACCGGAGCCAGGAGGCACATCGTGAAGAAAGGCTCCCTCCGCGTACCCATGTTCCATTCGGGAGTGGCCAGTGACATCAAAGTGTTTGGCGCGACGTCGATAATCGGCGTATTATTTGGATCCGTGCACTTGATCACCAGCTGGTTCCTGGACTTTCCCTCGCATCGAGATATGTTGCTCTGGCGTGCGGCTGCGTTGGTCATAACCATACAGCCGGCATTCATGGGCCTGTGGAATATTTTCCCAACGAATAGTTGGAGGTGGCATATTTGTCGTAGCTTGATGATCGCCGGATTACCTTTCTACATCGTTGGTCGTCTTGTACTCCTTACGATATCTCTCCTTTCCCTTCGTGGATTGCCTGCTGCCGCATTCGAGAACGTCGAATGGACATCATTTATTCCCCATTTCTAGCACTTACTATGTAAAAGTTTCCATTTTCGTCGATGTAAAGCTACTTCCCATCCAAGAGCCATGAGGGACGAGAAGCGTTGATATTTGAGGAGCATAGCTTCCCTTCTCAAGAGTTGGTGATTGATCGCGTCACAGTAATCCTGAGGCCACCACAATTTTCTTTTGGCTCGTATTCGGTCATTTTTGGGAGGCCGAGGTCGTCATCGATGTAGTGATCTGACCATAGGTCTATCGAGGAAAAGCGATGCATATGAGCGATGTGTCGACGTGATAATGGTCGTTGCTATATCTCACCGAGAATTAAATAGGCTTTTCACATCGAAGCCTATATGAGTGCTGCTGCTCCATCGTACCGAAGAAGATGAATGTTCCGTCGTGCTCCGAGTGTGAATGGCTGAGAACGTACCGTCAGATCCCAGGGTAAGTACTGACTTTTGAGCACTGAACAAACACATCGACGGCAATGATGACTCAGAGCCAAGATGGTGTGCAGAGGGTGTCCCACGTGCACGTTGTACATGCATGAGAAGTCAACCAAAAATGTCGGACCAAGGAGGCCGCTGCAGGGGTCCTAAATGGCATCGCATATAGTCAAAAAGCATAAAAAAGTTCCGCAGTGCAGAGCTCGCATAATACGACCTAGATAAGCTTCATAAATCCGATTATAAGGATTTTGAGGCCGTCGGGGGGCAGATTGGATGAATTGGTAGTGGTGGTGCCGGTGAGAGATGTTTGGTGGCGTTGTTTGGCAGCTCGCTGTGCCACGCGCGCCTGCTCATCACCTCTTTCCATCGTACCGCGACCAATGTCGGGCAAGGCACCCCCAACAGGCCCCCGAGCCTTGCTGGGGACCCATGCGAGTTCATCAGGCTCTGGTTTGCAGTCGTCGTCGTCGCTGGCGGGCGCCCATCATGCCAATTTGGCACCCAAGCCAACAGGCGGCGTCCCCCAGCCTCCACGACCATCACAGCCGGCGGCGACTCCATATCCTGGAAGTAGGATCGGTGCCACACCGCCGACGGGTCCGAGGAGTTTGCAGGCGAACAACCATGCAAGACCGCCGCCTGGTCCAAAACAACTCGTAAATGGGCACTCTCACCTTCCCAGCTCCAGCGGGCCAAATGCGCAAGGACTGCAGACCAATCGGTATCCTATCTCTATCAAGGGCAAAAAACGAGACGAGGGCACCAGTGGAAGGGTATGTTGAATGTTTTTTCATGCAGTTACACGTCAGATCACTCATTTAGCGCTCATCGCTCTTTTTTCTCTTTTTTTCGGTGCTCTTTGACATAGACTGGAAGTTCCTGGCAAGCATCCTATTCACAAGGAAGTTCGTTGTCTGAACCGAATGGAAATGGGGCCATCAACGGCTTTAATTCGAGCAGTGGAAATGCGTACAGGGCGTCAATATCTCCGCCATCGCCTCCACCACCACTGCCCAAGGAACAACACGGAGAGCTTAAACAGGACCGACCATCGGTACACATAGCTATACAACATCGCGTAGTGCCTGGGCGTCCAGAACCGCCGCCGCCGCCGCCAAGTGAACCACCTCCTCCTACCGAGCCGCCACCACCACCTCCATTGACGCAACCGCCACCACCACCGCCATCTATCCAACCACCACCACCTCCTCCATTTACTCAACCACCCCCACCTCCATTATCTGCCCGACCGCCATCACCACCGCCACCACCTACTCAACCACCTCCATCACCTCCGCCTCCGCCACCATCCACCGATCTCAGAGTGCGGCCGCCCTCCTCGCCGCCTCCGCCTCCTCCACCCTCTGAATTGCATCCTCCACCGCCACCTCCTGCGGAATCATATCCTCGGCCACCGCCTCCACCTCCATCTTCGTCTCCGCCGCCTCCACCACCACCGCCTTTACCGCCAATTTCTTCGCCGCCTCCATTACCACCCTCAATATCTTCGCCAACGCCTCCACCGCCACCACCACTACCTGCAGCAGAGCAACATCTACCTCCTCCGCCTCCATTGGACCACAGACCACATTCTCCACCTCTATCCCGATTTTTTGGATCACCCTCACCAACCATTCAACCGCCTCCACCTCCGCCAACGTCTACATCAAATCCGCCCAGGAATCTATCACTACCTCGTCGACCTTCTTCGCCACTTTCTTGGAATTCTCGACCTCATTCCCGCGAGCCATCTCCAAGGCGTTACCGGCCATCATATGCCCAGACAAGACCCATCTCGCCCATACGACCCGCTTCCCCGCGATTTCCTCCTGCCCAGGCAGCTCTTCCACCCCGTCCAACATGGCCGCCCCCGAAATCCGAGTATGCCCCGCATCGGTCATTCAAGGTGCTGTATGATCCCGCTACGGACTCTGCAACCGCTGCCGCCTCGGTGTCTGCGCTGGGATCATCATCCACGCCGTACCTCCCACCAGGGACTTACCCCAACACGCGACCGCCATCGTACTACCGTCAGCTGATAGAGCATGTCAGGAAACATACTGCGACTACGCCGGTAGTGATGCAGGACAGGATCAGAGGCAAGGGCAAAGGCAAGGAGATGCTTTACCGGATGGAAGGCGAGACCGTGGATGAAGAGGATGGTGGATTCCGGGAGGATACGCCAGTCATTCGGGATCCACGGAAGGACAAGGGTGTGAAGAGGCCTATGACTTTGAGGAGTGGGAAGAGTGAACTGGTTGTTGTCAAATTCCAGGTCAGTTTCAAGCTTTTTTTTTTTGTTGGGTTGTTCCTTTTTTATCTTCGAGGATGCGGGGTACGAAGCGAGGGTGGAGAAGCGCTTATGTCATGAAGCTTATTCATTCACTATCTATTTTTAATTCTGCGTACTGACCTCGTCTCATCAAACAGTACGACGAAAACTCCACCGGTCCTGCACCTCCAACTTCGTTGCTAATCACAAACATCTCGCCTCTCACACCTACCACTACCTTGCGCCGTCACTTCTCGGAATATGGCCCATTGCTCGCGTTTGAGCCACAGATCGACAAGGAAAATGGATCTGCACTTGGCGTGCTCTTCATCAAATTCCCCACGCACGAGGAGGCGCGGCGGTGTCTGGAAAAAGAGAACGGGCGCCAGGGCGGGCTGATGCGTACAGCTGGCTTGAGCGTTAGTGTGCAGACAACCAAAGGCGGTGAGAAAGAAGAGTGGAGGGTTGTATTTGACGGAGAGGGCCTGAAATTGAAGGCGGTGCTGAAGGAGATCGAGGAACGGAAGAGGAGAGATAGGGAGGATAAACGACGCGGAGGGCCTGCAGTGCCTACCCCTAGCGGTGCAGGTGCAAGCATCGGCGCAACACCTGCGAGTAGGGATCGGGATGCATCGTCGGGGACGCCTTACAGTGGGATACAGAGCCCTGCGCCGCGGAAAGGCCCGACCCAAGCCCCTCATTTGCATCCGCACCCATCCTCCGCGGAGTCGAAACCCACTGCACCCTCTCAGCGCGGGCCAACAAACCTGGCGAACAGCCTCCCTCCAAAGCCCTCTTCAGAAGTGACCAAAGCACAGGACCCAGACCCGCCGCCGCCGAAAATCATTGATGCGCTGGAGAAGGCGCGTGCGGAAGCACGGGAACGTAATCGGCGTGCCTCCGCGAAGACGAGCAGCGCCACTGCAGGCGGGGTGATGGGAGCGCGCGGGCGGACGCTGGTCAAGTACAACGCGTACCAGGCGTCGCCGATGAACATCTCGCGGTCGCCGTCCCCTGCCACTGCCGGCGGTGGAATTGGACGGACGAAGAGCATGAATATGGGCGGAGCAGGTGGCGCTGGGAGTGGCGCGAATCGGTCGGCTGCGGAGAAGGAGAAGGATCGCATGGAGGTGGTGAGGCTGCTCGCGGAGAATGGGAACGATCATGTGAAGGTCCAAGGCGGGGTGCAGCTCGTAGCGTCGGTCAAGGATGAGGACGTGCAGGCTTTCTTTGATGGCTTTGTCATTGATAAAGTGAGTTTCTGGATCCTGATCATAGAATCCCTCCCCTTGTCGTGCAGATCTGCATACTCACAACGTGTCTTTGTGCTCCTTGTGTTCTTCAGGTCCTCCGCGACCACACTGGCCTTTATGTGACCTTCCCGAAGGCCGGCGTGGCCCACCGCGCCACTGCCCTACTTGGTTCAAAACAGCTCGGATTCCAGTCGGTAACTCTCACTGTGCATCCGCCGCCCGTCTACGAGCCGGTGATTGAGAAGACACACTGGGACGCAGATGAGCTTGTCGCCGCCGCGCAGGAGATAGTTATCAGGGAGCTCCGCGTCCTGTTGGGCAAGGACATTTCCGACCGCTTGGTTGGGCAGGATTTGAAGAAGCTCGTCGTTGAGGAGCGCAGTAAAGGCGCGAATGCTAGTGCAATCCAAAAAGAACAAGCGCGTCCGCTGGAGAAGAAAGGGCTAAAGGGGCTTTCATTCAAGAAAAAGAAAGAGGTTGTGGAGCAGGAGAAAGAAGAATTGGACGAGATGGATGTGGAAGAGAAAGAAGAGGCTGAAGTCGAGGCAGAGATGGAGCTTGAGCAGGAGGACGAGGAAGAAGAAGTTGAGAGGCCGAAGAAGAAACGCAAGATGGAGGTAGTGAAGACTCAGCGGAGGGTCATTGACGACGAGGATATCGAGTCGGAAGATGAAGACGAGTCCGACGTTGCCCGAGTCGCAGCTATCAACGCCGACATCGCAGCCCGCAAGCGCGCCGTATCAGAAGACCGCGAGGAAGAGGACGAGCCTGTCAAGAAGAAGCACAAAATCCACGAAATTGCCAGTGGCAAGGGCAAACAAGCGAAGAAGGCTAAAGGCAAGAAGGGCACAGCGAAGCACACAGAGATGGTCGAAGATATTCTCTTCACGGATACAGAGAGGTTCGCATCACTTGCAGTCACCAAGCTCCATCTAGCCTCGACCATCGATGGATCATCCGCGACACCGTCTCGCTCGCCCTCCCCGCAACCCAAGAGGAAGAGACGTGCTCCTACACCCCCTCCGCCGCCTGCGCCTTCGCCACCTCCGGATCCTGTGGAACTGGGCCTCTGCGAGGATGACGAGGACCTCTACTTCGCCAAGCTCGCCCTCGCTGGCGAGATACCCAACGATGAGAAGCCGTCAGCGCCCCCCTCCTCATCCGACGTACCTACTTTCCGCAAGCATCTCACTTGTAGCGCCAGAACAGAAGGGTACTACAAGATCACACATGCAGAAAAGGCCGCCTATGTCGCACAGTACCAAGCGCGGGCTGCGACCGCCGGTGCGGCGCCCCCCATCATCGATGAAGCTCCGATGCAGCATGTCACGTCGTCGAGATCCAATCGTGCGAACGCACGGCGCCGTGCACAGGGCCTAGAGGAAATCAACCAGGTGCAGCGGGCGGTGGCGCTGTCGAAGGGCGAGACCGCGGCGAGCGAACTGACATTCAAGTTCAACCAACTGCAGACGCGGAAAAAGCACCTACGCTTTGCGCGCTCGCCGATCCACGACTGGGGCTTGTATGCGATGGAGAAGATCTCGCGTGGGGAGATGGTAATTGAGTATGTCGGTGAAGTGATCCGGGCGCAGGTCGCGGACAAGCGGGAGAAGGCATATGAGCGCCAAGGCATTGGTAGTAGCTATCTGTTCCGCATTGACGAGGACCTGGTGGTGGATGCCACGAAGAAGGGCAATCTTGGGTGCGTGTGTTCTGCCAGCTGTTTAGGCTTGTTGCTCACCATCTTTCTTATCACACACATCCAGCCGTCTGATCAATCACTCTTGCGATCCCAACTGCACGGCGAAAATCATTACGATTAGCGGAGAGAAAAAGATCGTCATCTATGCCAAGCAAGATATCGAGCTGGGTGACGAAATCACCTACGGTGCGCTACTCTTCATTTTTCCTGTCCATATCCTTTGTACTAATTATAGTTTTGCTGGACAGATTACCACTTCCCTTTCGAGCAGGACAAAATCCCGTGTCTCTGTGGCTCTACCAAGTGTCGCGGATTTTTGAACTAGAATCCTTATAATCATTTTATATACTACCGCTTTATACCCTGCTCTCCCCATCCTGTCCGATCATTGCACATCGAGCTATGTATTGTTTTCCTACTTGTTTCAAACATATTTCACGCATCTGTTCATTTATACTACTCAAGGTGCCATTGGTTTCTTGCAGCCGTCCATTGTGCAAATAGTCTTTATGAGGCAATAAGTAAAGCCTGCCATCAGTGGTTGCATACCACCTCTCAACTGGCCTTTGAAGACGGGGATATGGAATACCTTGTGCTATAGAAATGAAAGAGCGGGCAATCTTGGAAGAATATTCATTCGCTTCCAGTGCGGCGTCAATGTCTGCCTGCCTGCAGAAATCAAGAGTTCTGTGAAGTTAACTTCCTTGTTAAACTATTATCCACCTAGAGCGAACCTATTC
This sequence comes from Pholiota molesta, assembly GCA_014925825.1. NCBI lineage: Eukaryota > Fungi > Basidiomycota > Agaricomycetes > Agaricales > Strophariaceae > Pholiota > Pholiota molesta. The sequence continues at coordinate 32,626 of JACGCK010000177.1, read as the reverse complement.
ACTAGCCATTTCTCATCGCTCTTGTGTGGTATTGACGAAAATTCTCCAATATTCTTGAAGTATGCATCTGTTCAGGATGGTACAAGTTCTAATTACTCTACAATTATGACCACAGTATGCATTGATTATACCACGTACTTGAGACCATAATTCATATATGGACCGTAAGCCCTTCCAGCTATTGTCAGGTCTTGCTCGCCTACATGCTCATGGTGGCCCAATGGTGGCCTGGTAATTTGAATGCACAACTTTGCAGGATCGATCGAGGTAACCTCAGATCCCTACTACGTCATGTGCGGAAGTCTGGATCGAACGAAACAAAGTCAGAGGGAAGGGGCTCAAGGGTCTGAAAGAGCTGTTTCACTAACCACAATACACTCATGTCTACTGCAAAGAGCGTCCGGCTGGTGCCTCCTGAAGTACCACCGCGTCCCCAACAGCGCCCAAAAGAATCCCTCTGGCAACGGCTGAAGGCATGGCTCTACAAAATTTGGATGAATCTCCCGTGGTTCCGATCACCCCCCATCCCGAAGGGACCTTGGGAGTCGCGTTACGGGTTCAAGCCAATTCCAAAAAGGTACCGACATACGGCATATTCTCCTCTCCTCATTTGTGACACACCTCCCTCTTATAGTAAATTGCCTTAACGGATGAAATGGGCAGGGCTCAATTTCATTGAAAACATGCTGCCAACTCGCAATTTCGACACAGTGTCAACGCCGCCTCACGTAAGGTTGTTCATCATCTTGACATGCAAGTATCAATTAATTTGGCCCATAAGATATCTCCAAGGCATTGGCTACATACGACGGTAGACGTACATTTCTTACCAAACTGCACCAGATCTACAAGCTGTCCGCGAGGCTCGATCGAATTCGAGGACCTGTCTGCCAAAAAAAATGCAAAGAATTGAGATGAAAAATAATTTGCCCAAGTCTCCAGTTTTGATCTCTCGATATCGCCTACGCAGACATCGAGGTCTAGAGAGCAAAAATGACTGCCCCAGTGAGTTTCGAACTCACGACCTTCCGATGTCGCATACCACACGGTAACAGTCGGACGCTGTAACCAACTCAGCCATGGGGCACGCTTTCTTCGAGTCGTCATGAAATCCCAGCCACCGCAGGTAACTATATCATGCCGAAGTCATCGTGCTATGCACGCACTGGAGTTCAGAAACTGTTCGGTTACCTGGTAGCTGCGCCATAACATACGATACATATAATTAATATCATCGCATCAGACAGGTTGCAGTTGGGGTGCAAAACTTGCGACATGTGGCGCGTAACATATCGTTCTCCGGGCTGCTTCACGTCAGCGCGTCAACGGCCACTGTCTGAATAATGATCGATGTCTGGGCACCTCAGCGGCTCAGCCAGAATTTCTCGGAAATTTCAGCCCACTGTTTCAATATCTTGAGAACAACTTCTCACATTTTGGATCTTCTGCAGGTCATTTCCGAGGCTCGTTACAGGTCTCTCGGCCAGGTGTGTGGATTTCAGCGACCAGAAGGCATTCATTCGTCGCAAAATCCCGGAGAAAACAACATCGCGGGAATCTCATGTCCTATAAATCAGAAGAAAGAAGGAATACATGTCCCAAATAACATACTAAGCCAAAGACCCTTCTTTCTGACTCTTTTCGCTGTATGATCCTGTTGTAAGACCTGATTGGAACCGGATCTCGAAAGCTTGCCTGCACATGAGGGTCCCAGCTGGCAATCTTGCAGGGAAATTTACAAAATACCCGCAGCACACGCACGTAATTGCTTCTGCAAAGTGCAGTATAAAGATAACACGGAGATCCTGCTATTAAAAAATCTAAAATGGAACTACAGAAGGCCGAGAGACCAGAGTGATTGTTCGCAGAAATAATAAATATAACTGCATGCACAGAAGCTTGTCTTTTCGTTCGTGTGCCCGACGCGCAAACCCTAGATTTGACTGCCATGATCATGAGAAAGGGGCATCCACCTAAAATCCCGAGATATGATGAGAAAGAGGCCCATGCCGACCGTCGGACTGCTCTTGTACCCGCCGAAGAGCGAAGGCCAGTGTGGCATCCTCAATCCTGGACACATGCTCATCCCACGGCAGATAAGCGCTGTCAAATAGAAAGAGAAAATCAATGATCCAGACGTCGAAATACAGTCAGTTTCACCTGGGTTTCCTATTAATTTTAGTGTTCTTTTTTGCGGCGTCTCCTTTTGTAGCTGACATGGAAATCCCAAAGACGAGGAATTCCAAGGGCCGATTGATGACGGTAGTCTTCTTTGTGATCACTTGTTCCGTTTTTGGTTAATGAGTACCTGTGTAACCATATGTAGGCGTGCTTGGCAAAAGCCTCCTGACATACTAATTCAAAGTCCGCCCGGCCTTTTCCCGCGCCTGCCGTATAGGCGCCGCTCGGCTTCTGCCAAGCTTTCTCACTCGGTTCGTGAACAAGTTGCGAGCTCAACATTTAGGAGTTTAAGGGCTGAAGTTGAAGGACTGAAGGACTGAAGGACTGACGAGTTAGTCTAATTGCTTCGTATGATCTATACATTGAACGTACATATCTCATGAAATGATGTCATATAAATAACTGCTATAACCCTCAGGTTGAGAATGCCTCAAGCTGGGCAAAACCAGCGGAACAGTAATCTACATCACCCAATCGCGCGGCCGTTCGCCCACGCCTAAGCATGAACGAGTATATGGGATAATTCCACGATATTTAGACTGATATCTATCTGATGATACTGTATCGAGATTCACTGTACGTACACTCCGTCCAGAGTCTCATGGGTTCTGGTAAATAACCCACGAGTCACACGTATTTGATATCTCTCTCAAAGGCAAATTAGAGCCTGGTGTGCAAGATAACGTTCCATGCCAATATAAATTGTGAGCAGGAGCGAGCAACACACGACTTTAAGGGTCATGCATGATAACGACTACGGGCTCTGGGTGCCGGGTGCTTTCAGGATGACCCGACTTCCGATAACCTCCCAAGAACCTCCCAATGTTCTGAGAACATCAAATTCAATGCGAACATGCCGATATGTGAGCTGAAAGCTCAGCAGGACATAATCGATCCATCAGGAAACTGTGCGAACTGATGGCTGTGCAAGGACAGTCATATCAGCGCCCAAACAGAACTCGGCGAAATGGGTATTTCCGTCAAGCGAGTATTTCTGAAGAGACCCTCTCCAGCGCCGTTGATAGAATTTTGGGGACTAGCCTATGGCCCTGCTAAATTGGAAGTGGTAGATTTACCAACCTTTCGAGTGATTGAAATTTGGCAGATGGGCCTCTCCCATCGATTTTACAGCTAGCTCGGCGCCTTGCAAAGCGCTAGTCGTCGGGAAAGAAGAAGAAGAGAAATATGCAACATTTGAGTTGAAATACATAGATTCCATGGACCTTTATTTCTCATCAAGGCTGGTCATATGCTAAAAATATCGCAAACCTCACAACAAGAAGCGCTTTGCATTCGGGTTTGATCACGATCTTAAAATAACTATGAGCTACGACCTTGCGACAGAGTGAAACTTCGTCTCCTAGCGATGTAAGTGTAACATTGGAAAGTCTCAAACGGATTGAAATACAACGATAAATCATATTTCTGACACCTTTCCGCGACTCGATTTGGTTTCTTTTCCTTTCACAGGCAGAACGAATCGGTCTCAAGAAGAACCACATCAAATGCAACTCTGACATGCTATCAGTCCACTGAAACGATGGAATGATGATGGAATAGCGGTTTGATCGCCTGTCACGACTTACTTACTTTGCTGAAAACGGAACCATTCAATCATGCAGTCTTCATATAATAGGCGCCAGTATGCGTCAGGTTTTCGCTTTCCAGATCCTGTTTCTTTGATCAGTCGTAAAGAGGAAGTGTCAGTCCTACATGGGCATGGAACTCCTACTGAGGTAGTTCATATGATAATTATGATTTGTTCTTTCACATCTGACATCGAGAATTAACAGCCATTATGGCCTCACAAGCTAACGGTGTTATTAATAATTACGTCAACAATGTAGAATATACAACATGAAAAAGAGCAAATAGATCATCTAAGATAAAAGAACGTGGATATACAAGAGTGGAAACATGTGGTATAATCGTAAAGAAAAGAATGTGTTATAAGTGGAGGGCGGGAGGGAATAGACATGTGGTCATGACTGCAGCGTCATATTCTGAGTCTGCAGAGGTGCGCCGTTCATTACATCAAATCCAGGGATCATAGCATGATGAATTCGCTTTCGGGGAGGAAGGCCCGACATATCCTGAGGGTTGTACTGACGCTCAGAACGGTATTCCATGTAATCCGGAGCACCAACTGGTACTTCGCAACCATAGCCGTTGGAGTCTGGAAATTCAATTAGATTTCGATCAAAGACTGACCACCTTAAAACGAATCTCACCATGCAATTGAGAAGGGTGTTCCCAGGTTCGCGAGTGTTTGCGTGTTCTGCCAGACCCGTCCTGTACAAAGGTGCAATATTTTGAATAAAGCACCGTCTTCCCGGAGAGATCAATTCGTACCTCCATGTGCGCCACGGTCTCGTTGCTATATAAACTTTGACCGTCCGTGGGCCACTCCATAGCTTTCTGTGGCACCCGTGCATTCATAAATGGATCAACAGGGTTTCGTACCTCCTGAATGTTATATGATTCGTGAGTGTCGGAAGAGATGCGACGGAAAGGGATGAAACAAACCTCCATCGGATACCTCGGCGGACTGCGTCGATCGTCTCCAGATATTGATGATTTTCTCGACCTCGTATCTGAGAAAGCACAGCGTAAGCGTCAATGGTAAGATAGAATTATATGCTGCATACCCAATGTCAGCTGGTTCTGGATAGTAGAACGGCCACTATAGCGTTCGGAGACGATGATGCTGTCAGCGATTGATAACCATGTTCTGAAATGATAAATTAGCTTACTGATTTCGTCGCGCGTTTCTCAGCACTGGCAACCGCCTGACGGGCCTGTCGCTCAATGTCCATGCAAGATGTGTACCTCATGAAGGCGTCTTGAGTGTCTTTTTGCGCTCGCAGTAATGATGCACGTGCTGCTTGGAGCGCTTGCTCTGGAAAATCCAAATTGAGTAAACGAAGCGGCGAAAATGATTCTTATCTCACTTGATGAATTGGCTTCGGCCGCGAGGCCCTCAGGCGTCCTGAATGAGGGAGAATTCGAATTTCTAGAACTCGATAAGTGAGCACCCGGATCATCTGCTCAAAGGACGCAATAGATGATAGATGAGCACACAATTCGAGCAGCGCGGGACAAAAAGTACCATTTAAGGGCCTGCCATTCTGGTCTAGGAAATTTTGCTCTGAGGGTTCGGGGGTGAAGGAGTCGGCGGAGTGGTCGCGGTGAGTGTACGATGGTTCTCCTCCCCCCACTTGATTTCGTAGGCGAGGGTTGTGCGGGATGCCAGACGCTTGTCGCTCGATAAATTTTCGGAGGAACGTCAGTTCAATGTCGTCCGGCATGAGATATGGGGGGCCTTGAATGTCGCCCTTTTGCATGAGCAATTCTAGATGGGACATCGTCTTGTCTTTCAGTTGCTGCAGCCATTCGTGAAGTTCCATGTGGTCCTGATCCGCTCGTGCGTCGTAATCCTGGCGTCTTCGCGCTTTGCGCCAGTAAGTTTTCGTCATCTTGAGGGCGCGGTTTACTTCGTTATCGAGCGTGCGGTACCAGTCGCTAGCTTGTCGGTTTAAACGCACGGCGAGGACGCCAGGTTGACTCGTAATTGCAGCACACATCTTCCCTCTCTATCGCCATTCCCTAAAACACCCTTCTGACCCTGATTGCCTCGAGTGGCACCACGAGACACGTTGCCCAGTTCGGGCCAAGGCAAATCGTCAGGCGTAGACATATCCAGTTTGGCGACGGAGAGAGGGGGAAATGAGGAAACTGGTGTTGGTATGTTGAGGTCAGAGAAAGAGAGCAACGAGTACGGTCATTAAATGTATCCACTATTTTCTCCTGTTCTCGGCATTTAAGTGTGGAGAGGGTTTCTCGGAACCTATATTCAGGTCTCCATCAGATCTAGTCGTCCAACTACAGACACAGCGGTCGATGAAACCGTCTCGCCCTTAGTAACGTCTCTTCAAGAAATCCGATCCCCAAACAGACACTTTGTGCATTTTTCTCAGGTCTGCGTTCACATGCAGAAATCGCAACGCTTTGATCAATCGGGAATCCCGACTGTTGGATCTCCTAAATCCATCATCATCCTGGGGAAGCTAGTACACAACATACCTATCATAAAAATACATCTTTCAAATCTGTAAAATTAGATCTGTCGGATCAAAGTCGCATACAACGCTAAACTAAATCACATTTGACAGTGGGCAGTGGTCACTGAAATTGCGATCTATGTATGTAACTCGCATCTTTGGGCACGAGGTGGAAGGGGACCAACGCTCTGACACCAAGTGACACCATCATTTTGGTCTGAGGATAGATATCGGGATTCATCCGATCCGGAGTCTGTAGCGAACCATAATGATGCGACTTCGGACCAGCGCTTGCCGGTCATTTCAGGCGATGAAATTGACGCCTTGAGCAAGTGGCGCTTCGTCCGAAAAATTGACTACATACGCACAGTCACTTCTTGGAAATGTTGCAATTGTAAAAGAAAACTACACTCACTGGTGCAGGCACTCCACCTCACGTATTGCTTCCACGAATCACCGCCGGATTCCCTGCCCCTGAAGGAAAAAAAAAGTAGCGATAAAGCCAAAATATAGCCGCAGTCTTCGATAGATTAGCACAAGCCACTTACCAGCCTGTGCTCTGAATAACACAATTGTATTAGAGATGCAACAAAGAATAAAATCACTCATTCGCACCTTATTTCCACCGAAAGCTGCCCCGATCTCAGCGCCACTTGTACCCACATTTACCTGACGTTCAGTCAGGCGACCTAAGCGAAAAAAACGAGTATTGAAAGGTGTGTGCTCACGTTGACTATGCCACAGTCAGAACCGCTGGGCCCTATCCACTTTCCAAGATTCCTTAGGTCTCGTGTCCATAAGCTGCTGGATAAACCCTGTTATCACAAAGTGACGAGAGAGTCGAGACAATGCATGAACATCGCGGCAGAAGCGCAGACGAAACGATCACTGACCTGAGGAACATCATTGTTCCACTCGATGGCCTGTTCCAAGTGCTCAAATATCGCAACGTTCAAGATGGGAGCGAAGGTCTCCGTTTTCCAAATATGGTCTGCTGTATCAGGGGATTTTGGAATTGCTATCGTAGGTTCCACGAAGTTGCCCGATTCGAGATAGTGGTATCTGTTACCTCCTGTCAGAATACGAGCACCAGAGCCACGCAGATAATCTATCGCTTTAAAATAAGTGTCACATGCTGCGCTGTTATGGAGAGGTCCTAGCAGAGTGCCATCAACCAGAGGGTCTCCTAGTTTGGCTGATGCATATAGTTTGCGAAGACGTTCCAGAAATCCAGAGGCAATGTCTTTGTGGAGATACAGTCTCCTCGTTGACGTACAACGCTGACCCGCTGTACCCACGGCGCCAAAGAATACAGATGGAACAGCCAGAGACAAATCCGCATCAGACATGACGATAGAAGCTGGCAGGAGAACATACGTTAGTATATGTATTACCAAGATATTATCTCATTCACCGTTATTTCCGCCCAATTCTAATATTACTTTACCGAATCTTGATGCAACCGCTTTTCCAACACTGCGGCCAACGCGTTCACTTCCAGTGAAAGATACTGTTGCAGATATATATGAGTTTCGGATCTCAACGAAGGAGCTTCCAGGGTTACCAAGTTCCACGTCAGGGCTCTGGACAATGGCCTCGCCAGCTTCTTTTCCGCCTGTGACTAGACTGGCGACGGCACCTGGAATACCATTTCTTTCGAGGACGCCAGACACTATTTTTGTAACTGCTATAGCACATAAAGGTGTCGTGGGGGATGGCTTCCATATAGTAGCGTTTCCGGCAGCCAGTGAGAGGGACAAATTCCTAAGCAAGTGTTAGGCAGATAGCAAAACATACAACAGATCGCCGTACCAGCCGTAGACAGCCACGGGAAAGTTGAAGGCAGATAGTACTGCAACTACCCCTAGCGGATTGGGAACTATACGTTCGTGTGAGTCGTGATAGTATATAGTGTAGCAGATTTTAAAATACCCTCCAAAATCGAGTGTCCTGGGCGCTCTGATGCCACTACCCGACCGTTCATCATTCTCGAAAGGCCGACGGCATAATCGCACTAACATCGTATTCCGTAAAACGTGCCTTTGTATTCGTCATCTAAATGAAGAGACTCACAATATCCACGAACTCTTGTACTTCGCCTACTCCTTCTGTTTTAATCTTTCCCATTTCAAGTGAAACGAGGGCTCCGAGATCTTCTCGCTATTAAACGTTTACTACATTAGAGTTCGTTATCAAACAAATGATTCCTTGCCTTTGCCGCGAGTGCTTCCCTGACTTGCCGGAGAATTTCTCCACGGCGCGGAGCAGGTACAACTGTTTCAATGATCAGTACCACGGGCCAACTCGCTAAACAAAATGCTTACGGCGAAACTGTGTATATGCTTCGCGAGTTCGCTCGAGAGCACCGTGCAGCTCTTCTGGGGTGGCAGATTTTACCCTAGCAATAACTTCTCCAGTGGTGGGGCACACGGACGACATAGCTTCACCAGATCCCTTCCATTGGCCATCATAGACTCCTGGTATCTCGCCTGTAGTTGGTATTCCAAGGGCAGATAGGACATTAGACGCCCTTGTTGACAGGAGGCGCGTCAACAGTCCGCCATGGACACGTTTTGGCCTGATTCTTAGCATAGGCTATCCTGTCGTAGAACTTATGTCTGTAGATACGTGTTCGACGATGAAGAGCGAGATAGAGAGAGCAAGGATGGAGAGAGCAGGAGAGAGCACAAGCATTCGTCAATGGTATTCGTTCACCTGATCATGATCCGGGGCCATCAACGTCATGTGAGAAGCGGTCGACCTGGAATACTTACGGATCAATGACCGTATCCGTCCAGTCAACCTCCGACGACTCAACTCCATTGCTCTCATTTGCTCTCTAACTCAGTTTGAACACATGCATTGTGTTTACTGATCTAGAAATGGGGTGTGTTTTTACTCGTTACTGGAGTTTTATTTAATATTTACCACTCGAATTCGGAAAACTTGGTGCATTGATGTAATTATGTAGCTTTTAAATATGATTTGATTACAAGCCCTGAACAAGGCTGGATTTTGAATGAGAGCTCAAGATGAGTATCTAATATTCAGTACTTAGTGACCATCTTGATTCATTCCGACTCCACTTCGATCAAATCCGAGGCCTGAGGAACTTCTCAAAGTTATATTCTGGTACACCATGTACTAGTAAGGCTGCTTGTCGAGGAGTCACCCCAGGGAAATGATTTGCTGGACCATTGGAGTGTTCCAGCTTAACATGTCTGGACCAACCTATTTTCTTTCCAATTTATTACAGCAGATGATCAGAAACTGATATGTTTATCGGGGCTCTTTGATGGATAACTGCGTTAATTTTATCACGAAAGATACCAGTGTGCCTTGGTCCAACTGCAGGTCTCTCTAAATTTCTTGCTGCCATATGCCTATTTGACTCAAGGCGCCTAGCTCAGTACACTCAACCTATCCAGGTGTATTCTGGTCTATCGAATTGAATTAACGAGAAATACAGAGTGTCAGTGCAAGTTCAGATATTTGAGATTGTAATCCATCATCACTCTTGCATGCGCATGTGTCTTATTGATCATGGCGAATCTATCTCAGTGACCGATTTCAAACTACACTCAAACTACACTGTGCATCAACATGTGGATACTTCTAGGTACCATCTGGGTGATTGTTGGGTAATTTTGTCTACATGACGTGCTTTAGGACCCCATAAATTGGCTTTTCCTCTATGAAAAGCCCAGTGAGCAGAAATAGCCTAAGATTAGGTTTACCACACAATGAATCCAGCCCTTGACCGGGCTTGACGTTGTTATTAATGCGATGGGCTGGAAAACCATCAGCAGTAATTATGTTAATGCAAAGAAAAACGAGGACGGCGATAATTCTCGACGTGAATGAAAACTGAAGTAATTATGATAGTGATAAAGAACAATTACAGCATTCTTTGACTCCATCGCCCACTATATGCCCATCCTTCCTGTCAATCCAATCTTCCCAAAACCTCTTAGAGGCAGGAGAAAAATTCATCTTGGCATGTAACCCAAACCAATCTCGATGATCGCACACACATAAAAATAAAAATACTGAAACTTGAAAGCTACACGAGCGGCCCCGACGATTGAGTTAGTTGCGCGGGGACAGGGGAAGCCTCCGCCGTCACTTGATATTATTTCCTCGATGTTATCACCAGTACTCAGTAGAGTGGAAGTAAAATACCTTCTGCAGTCCCGCCATTTGTACGGTCCCATGTTCCTCGTATTCATCTGTTCGCGGTAATGATATGAGGTAAATCTGGGGCTTATCATGGGAATGTCTTTCCTCTAAGCGACAAATTCTGGAATCACAAAAAAGATTGAATTCAATTTCCTCAGTATAACGAGGACAAAGAGATTACTCGGTACTATAGTTCATCAAAGAAGGAGCGCTCAACAACGACTGTATTTTTCCCCTTCTGCTTTTTGATGGCGGTCAATGGCTGCCCTTTCTCAGCCTTTCGTTTTCGTGTGGCCGGCAATGGCTCCTCGTCATCCGAATCCTGGCCCGAATCGTCGCCTGAGTCAGATTCTCCCTCAACAGCCTCTCTTGCGGTTTCCTCATCTGTCACAGAGTTCGGCAACTCCTGCGAAACGTCTTCTTGACCATCTTCGTCGTCAACGTCGCTATCCTCACCTCCCAAGACGTCGACTCCTAATGCTCCTCTAGCACTATCTTCGCTCCCCGCGTTGTCCCGGAAGAATCCCTCCAGATCTGTCATCCTCAAGACATCCTCGTGACCCACGCTGCCTACCCACCATTTTCTCTGATATTCTGGCTCGCCGTGTGTTTGATGTCTATCGCCGTGATCCCCGATTTTCGAGGAATTAATCTTATCAACAGATGTTTCAGTTGGTTCGATGGACAGCTGGCCGTGGCCGCCGCCTATTGAAATGCGCTCGATAGGCCACTCTCCATGATCGGCCACGACGCCGATGAGTTTGGTAGGAAGGATTTGGACAGCACGAACATATCCGTCGGATGAGCCTGTAAGGATCATACTCGCCGTATCAACGTTCGGGAGATCGGAAGGTAGATTACACAATGCGTCCACTGACATGGGGTGCCTATATGGTTTTGTTCAATAAAACTATTCTCAAAAAAGGTGTACATATTCACTAACCCGGGCACCCGATCAACGCAGTCTCCCCATCCACTACTGCGATTAAATATCGAGAGGATTCCGATTTGGGTTCCTACGACGGCTTTGGAGCCGCTAAAAAGTAGATAAGCCTTTCTATTGCGACAGAAGAGACTGATAGAAGTTCATAGATAGACAATAGGAATTACGATGACAGGTGAACAGGAGGGTATATCCACACCGTACCCCGACATCATTTTTTTCCCAAAGCAAAGTAATAAATAAAGTGACACAGAAGGAAAACGCACCCTTTGATTGCGACGATCGAAAGTAATTCATCTTCTTGGTCTTCGGATTGAGCAATAGGCTCTGGCTTTTTTGACCTGACATCCATGACAGACAAGGTCCCATCCCCACTGTGTGTTCGGGCATGTTATCTATTGCCTGATGCAGGTTGTAATCGCCGTCAATACACACCTTGTTGAAACTAGCTGTCGCTTGTCATCTGACCAAAGAAAATCGCTGATATAATCGAAGTGCTGAGTGTATGTTCGGACACAATCTCTTTGCCGAGGATCCCAAAGCTGAGTTATAGATCATTAGTTTGTGGTGCATACAATCACCAAAAACCAAAAACTGACGTACTTTCACCGTACCATCATCATCTCCCGTCGCCAATAGCCACGACATGAGGTGTTTAACGCGGTTTATAGTTGAGCTTGGAAAGAAGAAAAAACGTCAAGAAAACTTCAGTCTTGGGCATATCAGTTAGACTAACTCATGTGCTCCAGAGCGAGAGTCTATGGCCTCCGTCTGGGTGTCAATTGTGCTGTAGGGCAACAGTCAGCACCTCAAGTTACATATGACATATGGCGACGTACTGCAACGCCTTCCCTTTCCCCACTGCGTACAGATGTGATCCATCTCCATCCAAGGATAGCCCTCGACACGATGATTTTGACGGCCGTAGTGAAAATGTAGGCTGGTGGTTGCCTTGCTCGTCGTACGCGAAGGCCTTCACGTGTCCTGTGAGAAGGCCAGTGTACACCGTGGAGAATGTAGGATGAAAGACGACATCAAATATCTGCGCGCCAACTGGGATTTCTGGCATCGAGGACAAACACAAAGTGCGGGCGATGATCTTATTCGGCTAACCCCGGCAAATTTGCCATTATTTGGCTCGATGGGACTTTGCAGGCACCGACTTCTGTTCTCGAATCTCAGCAGCTCGCAAGCAGCTAAAGCCACGAATTCGCCTCATGCTCAACTTTAAATGCACATTTCCTAGAGATATACAGAAACATTCATTCCCCGAAATTACCGCTTTTTTTATCTCATACTTTACAATACCGGTAACGGCATCTAACATTTCCAAATATGGAATCAGACTTCAAAAGGTGGATCAATCCATAATATAAGGCTCCTTCAAACGAGCTATGCCCGAGAATTAAATGCCCACTGTCAAGTGGAGCTTGTTTTTATCTGAATATCACCTCATTTTCTTCGCTCAAACTGTGAGTGCTATCACACAGTCAACCTAATCATCATCAAACCTATCTCACGCCAGTCAACGGCGGAATAGAGATTGTCCACTATGCTTCTTCCAACGTTATATGCACGAACAAATCAGTTTCGACGTCCATCATTTACTAGAAGGCAGATGAGATGGATGGCTTTAATATGCAGCACGTATCCCAAGTTGTAGGTCCCCGCTGTTTGCCCTCAGATTGATGGAGTGGTCTCGAGAAGGCAGTGTATGTAGAAGGCCATCACTATTATGATTATATTTAGACTGACATAGTTGTAGTACCATGTCAATAATAGTAGATATGCCACTTTCAACTTGTTACCGTCATGGCGATATAAACCTCGTGCTCCCTGCCATGTTATTTTGGCTTGATGGGTGATGCGTTGATGTATTTCGATATAGCGACATAATTCAAACGATTCTATCATACTAGATCATACTTACTGTCGATAGATGGATCTTGAATTGACTCAACTGCGTGGTGGTCATGGAACGCGATATAGATCGTATTTGAAGCTTTATGCAATTCTCGAACCTCAGGTTTCCCGGATTTCTGTACACAAAACCTGTGCACATAGCTGCAATTTGAATCTCACGTAGTGCTTCTTTTTTCAGCGCTCAAACTTGAGCTTGCAACTTAAATTAAAGACAGAACTTACACCGGACCCGAACCTCGTTTCCGAGGTATATAGATCCCAAGGAAGTCTACCAAGATATTGAAAGGAGAAACTGACGATATTATTTGGATATTGGGGAGGCAAGGTACCTTCGTCACTGCTCTGACCTTTTCAGTGCACTGCTTTTTTGATAATTTAAGCGCCCAGGTACTCAGGCTCGAAGGATCTAGGTTCACCCGAATTTTCAGCAAGACATCTGCCCCTGTCTCTTTGAACTTAGCGACATGAGCCTGATATTCCGCCTCTTTCTATTCTTATTACGCCTGTTAAAAAAGGCATCTTCCATGTAATCAGCTCTGTTTCCTGGTGTCGAATGTTTATTATTGGGACATTTAAATCTCAAAAAGCGATTCAATACTTCAAGTTTAGGCAAGAGAAACACGATTTCTGATCAATATATTTAGTCGTAGTCCAACAGCGGTGGCTTTATTTCTTCTGTCTCTAGTGGAAAGCCAATTATTCCCTATTAGGTATCATCGCTCCCAGTTCCAATCTCTCCTCCATAATATGATCCCCTAGGTATACTCAGTTATACTCAGTCTAACCTGATAATCGAGCTCTTTGCGTTTCAAGTCTATGATATGTCTGATCCAAGTATGATCAAACGAAGCACACTTATTTTATGCAGTCCCAGCCCGGGCTGCCGAGTACGCCCATTTTTCTTGAAACCCCTATTGAAAAGAAATACGCTACGCAGAATAATTATCCCCAAAGGACCACCCGGATGTGAGGTATCCGCGCTTCCCTGTCAAATTCGATTATATATTTGTGCGAGTTAGAAAAAAGATGGTGATATTTCATAGACTAAGATACAGATAGGTCTGAAAATCGAAAGGAGAGACCACACCGGAGCGCCATTCACCGAGATCATGAGTCGAGTTCAGTCAACGCGCGCAGCCTATGATAATGCCGGGGCTGCGCATGCTGCGAGCGCCACTCTTGTGGGTACCGCGCTGGGAAGGTTTCATCGTAGGCGTCTACCTTCATCACATTTCGGAAATCGCATATCAGATGTGCGACAACCTTTCGGGCATCCTCCACCGTCCTTCTGAGAAAATATGTGCAGTGCGCGATGCAGAGGCTGCGGAGGCACAGTGCGAAACGGCGGCGATGGCTCAGGCTGGCAATAAGGACGTCAAGGAAGCGTGAATCATCTAGATCTCGATGTGAGTTGACGGGCGAATTAGAGGCAACCATGTATCCTCCGCTGGAGCAATCCACATCGTGTAGATAAATATCTTCCAAGCTCGGCACGAGAATCCGCTGAGATTCTTCGTTACGGCCTTTGAATCGCTTCCCATGGGATCGCGCGTTTAATAGCAAAGACCAAACGAGCCCAGATGGTGCTCGGCCAGCAATGTCTAGCACGCGAAGGGAGGTCAGGGTCCGGAGAAAGGGAGTCCAGGAGTTCTGAGTGACGATGTCGAGGTCCTGCAGGGCAAGAGTGTGAACCTGGGACAGTGGGAGCGCCGTCCAAAAGGAACCTAACGCGGTTATCATCACATCATCATTGGGAGTGAACTCGTCAGGGCTGATAGTGAGATCTATCACGGCACCGCCCTCTTCACACTTGGCACTGAACGCTCTGATGCGAAGAGATTGTCGGTACTCGGGGTTGGGCGAGAATGCATCGGCGTAACGCGCACAAGACTCATGCCCGGTGAGAACGAGAACGTCCAGAGGCGCGTCTTCGGCATGCGCCCATGCGTGGCTCGCTAGGGTTTCAGTGAGTTTGCAGATGGAGGAAGCGAGATTCGTTAGGGTGGTAATCCTGCCGATTAAGCGTGTGGATGGTGAGATCGCTAAGCAATTCAAAATGTTGCTAATCTCCAGCATGTTTCCTGCAAGGGATATGTCTTCCAAGTGGGGCAATTCAATGCGCCGCTCCAGCGTCTGAATGGTGTCCGATTCGATGTTTATCGGAAAAGATCGATCAAGGATGAGGGAACGAAGGTGTGTGAGGTTCTCGAGCACAGAAAGAAAATAATGAAGGGTAGGGCGTTCCGTTAATGGTAGATCATGAAGATGAAAATGCGTGAGGTTGATGCATCGTGGAGTTAATAGATAAAATGGGGCATGGTGGAGTTCTAGATATTTGAGCTTCGTGAGTGGAGGTCCGCTGCAACTTGCAGGAAATGAGGGCGGTGCATAGAATTCTATCGCGCCAGGCAATTGAGAGGGCCGCACATCCAAGACCAGAGATTCTACCAATGGATTAGGATGTGTTAGACTCTCTAGAAGCGGGTGCACTTTCTCGATAGGAGATACCAGGTGAATGTCCTGGATCCTATGTGCTAACTCAAGCGTGCACCGCAATTGCCGAACGTTGTTGTCTGTTACAGTCGCGATAACATGGAGCGCCGACATCTTCGCCCGCGCCCAAGTCAGCGCATACCATTTGGGATGCGAAAAGTCGACGTATCGCCAGAGATCCGGGCTCTGCAGAGCAATCCTTCGCCAGCTCGAGCACACATATGAGATCGTGACCCAGCTCCACGCGTCGTCGCCGTCGCGTTGTTCGCGAACGCTCAGCTCCGCACACACAGCAAATATTCTCCGCATCACTACGTCGGGCAGGGTGCAGGCCGAATTGAGAGAATTATGATGCCTTAATTCGGCAACATGGTTTGATGGTGTTCTGTAACCATGTCTGAGGAGAGCCTATGTGGGAGATCACAATATGTCAGTTTGGCCACCCGATGGGAGCTTAGATTTTATCAATATCAACTCACTGCAGCACGTCTGATGCGGGGTATCTTGGATGGACGTAAAAATGGCTCTCCGGTGTTGCCATGCCCGGATGATGTGGTAGTAGGCGGAGGAATAGCTAGTACAGGCATTAAGGTCGTTGACGACGAAAGAAATTGGAGGCAAAGACAGTATTGAGTACGCAAACTTTCTCCAGGTAGTGGTAGCGATCCCGCGCTCAGATGGTATGGGAGTTCAAGGTTGGTCGTCCTCTTGCGAGGCGAGGCCAGGCCGACTTAATAAATGCGATCCTAATTGTTGAGTTTTGTGTGTCTAGACAGGCACATGCACGATCCTTTGAGGACCCGCTCCAGCTTTGACAATAGTAGAAATGCTAGATGGCGGGCGAGTTGGACCAGCCGAAGACAATAAACCTTCGCTTGCTTATTGTTTTCGAACGACCACGCATTCTGTGTTGAACTGGATCTGTTATGGAGGTCTCCCAATGCATACAAGTAGATCCAACAGCTTGTAAGTAGCTAGCTTGAGATGTAAAATGTGTTAGATTACAGTAGATGTCTCATGGAGGTGGCAGACGAAGAGGAAAGGATCCATCTTCGGAACCTGACGGGATTGATGGATGGTCAACCAACTACAGCCAAATAAAGGCGGTATTCCCAAATGAGGTAAATGCGACTCGATAACATGTGCACACTGCACACTGCCTGATATAACATGTTAGGTTCATGAAAAGTGCTTATATCAACTGGTCTTACGTCGAGTTTAAACCTATGTGGGTTCCTGAGCACTTGCAGCATGGTCTCATTGAACGAAAGGAACTCAACGCCACAACTGTTTTGAACGCCGGCACGTAATGCAATAGCATATGAGTGGAGAGAAGAAAGGAAATAAATATTTCTACATCTACTGAGATCCTGCTAACATTTCGACGTTGTTCTTCATTACGCCCTGCAAAGCACGGCATGCATATCAGTATATACGTTTTTTGAGGGAACCCACTCCCCCTATCCTTCCTCTCCCACCACCACCAACCGAATCCAAATCGAAAATAAAAAAAGAGGTATCGAGGGCAGCCATAAAAAGAGAAAATGAAACGAGCCTATTAATATAAGTAAGGTGAAAAGAATGAAAGGCATATAATAACCAATACTGTAAATAAGTATTGAATATCAAATCCATGAGTAGACAGCCTCAGGCTTAGGCTCAATAAAGCCAACCGCACCGAGGCCCAACGCCATCAAAGCAACCAAACGCTCCCCAAACTCCCGCACTTCGCACTCCAAAACATTCACGAAACCCCTTCATCTCCCATCCGCCTTCTCCTGGATCCGCCACTCGATCCACTCGCCATACATATTCGGCCGCTCGCCCCGGATATACGCCTCAAACGTCCTCTTCAGCACCGCCGACCAGTCTAGATCCGTCTTGTCCGCCGCCAGATCGTCGTCCTCAGGATCCGCAGCGCCATGGGGGTATTTGCCTTCGGGCAGCTCGGAGGGTATGGGCTCGCTCGCGGCGGGTTTCGTTTTCGTCTGTGTCTGTGTCTGGCTCTGCGCAGCGAGTAGGGCTGCTTTTTCGCGGCGGAGGTTCGCGCGCGCGATGTCTTCGCCCGCCTTGAAGCGCGGTCCGAGGTCGGGGAAGTTGCGTGCAGGGTCGAAGGGCTGCCACCTGCGCAACGTTGAAACTGAGAACGAGGATAGCAGCAAGAGATAGGGAACTTACCAGAAATTGTGGAAGTGATATGAGTACGACCCCCTGAAGAACCCATGGAAGCCGAGCGCATGCGGAGCAGCGCTATTGACTGTAGGCGTATTGAAGAAGTCACCAAATCTATATAACATCGCAACCGTGTCAGCAAAGCAAAATATTACGGGTGTAACCAAGCCCGAAGAAAACGCACTCTGTGAAATAAGGCTGCGGCGGCCTATCCCTCTGGTAATTCTCCGTATTCAGCCACGCCGCATCAAACAGCGCATCCGGCAGCCTGAGCAGAAGCCCCTCAATATGGGCGTCCTTCGTGTATCGCGAGACCGTCATTGGATGGAAGTCGAGCCCATTCTTCAGCGCCGTCCTAAACAGGAACGTGCCAAGCGCCGAGCCCTTGTTCATGCGGAGCACTGCGGTGTTGTAATTCTCCAGGCGGGACCATCGGTACGCAAATGCACCCTTCCATCCCCAGAGCTCTTCCCAGTCACGCAGGAGGATGGTGTCCGCGTCCAGATAGATTCCGCCGAAGCGGTGGCAGAGCACGAAGCGCGCCATGTCCGAGAGAATGACGGAGAGTCGGTCGTATGAGCTGCTCGACTTGGAGCCTGTGCGGTTCAGAATATCGTCTTCGTCCATTTTCGATGACGTAGCGTTCTCCGCCACCAGCGAAGTCGTCGTCGTCGTAGGAGCTTTCTTGACACTAATAATATGGCCTCCGGAATTGAAGAGACTGTCCTGTAGCTCGCGCCACTCGTCCTTGATCTCAGGAATTCCATCCAGCTGCTCCGTCGTATTCCATAATCGGAATTGGATGACGTGTTTGAATCGAGGGTGGAGGAATGGAGACGCCCATGGGTTGGCCTTGAGCTGCTCGAACATGTCGTGCAGTGCTGTGGGATTAGGCACAGCAGCCGCCGGACCAGGATTAATCCATAGCCAGAATTGGGGGCGGCACACCCGTGTATCCGATGGCCATTCGCGCAGATGTATCCCGGTGTTTTGTGTGAAGAGGAAGGACATGATGGCGAGATACGGTTTGTCAGTAAAGGGGCCCGTCCAGAACATATGGAACACGCGTGGGTTTTCAGGATCACAGGCGGAAGGCAATGATTGGGCTGGGCGGTGGGTGAGCGGGTTGGGTAGAGAGATGGAGTATTCCCATTCGACACCCTTCTTCTTCACGAGACCTTCATTAGGGTCGTCAGCTTTGCGTCCTGGTAATGGTTTGCGGTACAGCGGTGCTTGTTCCTGTTCTTGCTCCTCGACGTCTACCGGTGAAGTTGAATTGTCTTCTACGTAGATGTATCTCCAGTCCATTGACTTTGAGTCGCGCCGAATCCGCTCGCCGTTGTCCAGACCGCCACCGAGACGCAACATCTCCAAGCAGTCGCGCACGTATTTTCCTTTTCCAAAATCACAGTTCTTCATCACATGGTCCAGGTCAGCTACGCTCCCAGGTACTGGTCGCGGAGGGTAAGCCACATTCGGTGGCTGGCTCTGGATGTCGAGGTAGCGGCGTTTAGGGCCAACGCCACGTCCTTCCGTGATGATTTGAAGGCCTGGCGGGCGGAATCGATTCGGTTTTAATGCAGAGGGCTGCTGTGGTGTTGCTGGATTCACGAACGGCTCCGTGAAGCCAATGTCCACCGGCACTGTGGTATGGTTAGCAGACGCGCGCGGGCTAGGGGTGATGACACGCACCTGCATGTCGACTGGGGTAATGCCCGCTTGCAATCTCCCATTTCCAAATCTTTTGGAGGTCCCTCCGCTTGAATACGAGCGTCGGTGGTTCAGTCGTCGAGCCGCCCTGCCATTGGTCACCCCAGTCTGAGCGGCCGAACGACTTGGAGACGAGGAGGACGGTGAAAAAGACGGCGAGGCATGCAAGGGCAACGAGAAGAGGCCCCCGCTTTCGACGCATGCGGTTGACGCGCAGGGTGTTGAATGGGCCAGCATTCGGGACGAGTATGCGTAGTCGTCGTGTCCTGACGCCAGGGATGGAGAGGGAGACGGGGCGCGTCCAGCTTTGTCTGTGCTGGCGCTCTAGTTTTTCTTCAACCGCGGAAGAGTGACTAGGGAGGTCGCTCGTCATCGCGCTGCCAGTGCGGGCGCTATAACTGCGAGCGCGGGCGCTAAGGAAGACGAGGAGGTGGTTGAGGTGACAGTTGTCGAAGCCACGGTAGAGCACAGCCACGTCAAAGTAACGACTGTCACACTATCTCAACGTGGCGTAAATTCACCAAACGTGATCGAAATTTTATTGCAACAACATGAAGAGAGAAATAATACATGTTATTCAGTCGAGAAAACAAAACACACATTTTCAAATGAAGCAAAAACTGATTCGACGCAGGGAACGCATTTTCGAAGACATGCCGTAATTTAATAACTTTCGCATTTCGGACTGTGCTCTAAATATACATATCTGTCCACCTACTCGACTGCCTTACACCTGTTTCTTCTGCAAACTCTTTGGCAGTTCCTTGACGAAAGGCAGAAAATCGCGCCCTTGCATGTACGGCCTGAGCACTTCAGGAATGACAAGACCCTAAAGACACTCAGTCAGTTCGTGGACAGTTAATCCATTCCTGATGCGACGCACCTCGGGTGTTTGGTAGTTCTCGACAAGACAGCAGAGCGCACGCTCTGTGGCACATAGCGTTCCATTCAGCATGTGCACATATACCTTGCGTGTCTGGTCTTTCTGCTTCAGGCCGCATCGGATTTCAAGACGGCGGCTCTCTAAGAAAATGCATTGGAATCAATTTATCCGAGGAAATAGGAATAAGGCACACTCACGATAGTCAGTACAATTCGAGCACGACACCAGCTCCTTGTACGCCCGCTGGAACGGGAAATACGCCTCCAGATCATACTTCTGCGCCGCCGCCAGGTTCAGCGCGCCCGACACGATGCCCACCACGCGGTACCGCAGCCCGAGGCTCTGATAGAACGCCTCGCTGTTCGCGACCATCGTGTCGAACATCTCCCAGCTCTTCTCCGGATCCGTGATCACGAACTGCTCCACCTTCTCGAACTGGTGCACGCGGAAGATGCCCCACATGTCGCGCCCCGCCGAGCCCGCCTCTTTGCGGAAGCACGTCGAGTAGCCTGCGTATTTGATAGGCAGCTGGGTGTCGGGGCTCTCGAACCATTCGTCCGAGTGGAACGCCGAGATGGGCTGTTCCGAGGTGGCGATCAGGTACTTTTCGTCGTCCGAGCCTATCACCTATTCAACGGATAAGCAATGGATCGCCCAAACGACGGCCAGGCGTACCTTGTACAATTCCTCGTCGAACTGATCCAGCTGCGCCGTCTTCGCCATCTGATCTTTGTTCATGAAGAACGGCGGCTGGACCTTCTTATACCCTTTGCTCCTCAGAAAGTCCAGTCCATACGAGATCAACGCCTGGTTCAGATCGACACCATCGCCCGTTAGGTAGTATCCGCGATGCCCTGCGATCTTCGCGCCTCGGTCCAGATCCATCGCGTCGAGGCGGAGGAGCACTTCGTGGTGGGGCAGGATACCTTCGCGCGCCTCGGGCTCAGCGAGGTTGCCCTTGGGGTCATGGATCCGGAGGGTAACGTTGTCGTCCTGCGCGCCGTCATGGTCAGCATCATCAAGAGCGCAGGACTTCTCTCTAGGGACGCACCTCCGTCAAGCTGACTGGAGCGCCTTTGCCCACGATGTTGCCTACGGTGCTGGCTTTTTGGCGCATGAGCGCTTCGAACTCCTTCGCCTCCTTCTTCTTCGCCTCGACCTGCGCATCGATCTCTTTCTTTGCCGCGACCAGGTCGTCTGCAGGTTCCTTCGCCTGTGCCGCGATACCTCTTTAATCCTGAAGCGCAGATGCATGGAAGCGCAAACGCACCTTTTTCTTTGCCGAGATCTCTTTTTGCACCTCATTCACCTTTTTTCTTAGGATATTGGTATCGTAATCCACTAGTAAAAAACCAACACGATCAGCGTCTAATTTTTAGCGGTGGCATTGATTCGCAGGATGCAGCAGGCCCCAATCCCATGCCACAAGCCACCGAGGATTGAAATAAACGCACTTTTGACCCAATCCGTGTACATTTGAATGATCTCATCGACAAGCTCGACCGAATGGCCGCGCTTGCGCTGCGACTCGCGGATTTCCTCCGCGTTGCCGCCCTTGTTATCGATAAATGACAAGATGTCCAGCGTCATGGTGGTTGTTTAGCTGCGGTTGAAACTGAGTATTGAAGCTTTGGAGCTTGAAGCTTGAAGTGTTATGTAGCGTCGGGTAGATAAGGGGTATAAGGATATCGATAAAGTCACCGTCGGAGGACAGCTTGATAGAAGAAGGAAATATTGCCTGACTCAGTAGTTGATCCGAGGTTGATCGATCGTATCGATTAGGAAGGTTTATGTAAGAGCGCAAGTGCGCACTCGATGTGCACGCGGGTCAACGAATGCTGTATCAATGAGGAATTCGACGCAGCAATGACACAGATTTTCCAAAGGTTTTCTCAAAATTCTGTTGAAAAATCGAGTCGTACGGAAAAAATGGTAATCGATATAAATTAACACAGTGCCCGAGTTAAGACTGCCGAGAGAAGCCGAGAGCCGGCAATGGATACTGAGGGTATTATGTAAACAACACTTATCTGGGCATCCGTGTTCTGCTCGTCGTGCAGACCTTGTGCAGACCCTCACCATCCACTTCGTTATCAACCTCCACAATAAGCAATATGGTAAGTCTCGTTTCGGCTCTTGTGTTTCCTTTGTTCTGCATGAAACCCACATAATCCTCATCATCAATTCCATGAACCTTCTCGAGACGAAAACGAACATGAATTTCATCATACCACGCTCCGTTGCGACTTACGCTGGATGGTTATGTGGCTGGCTATGGAGGGGATACGTTGGCTGTGGAACTGGGTACTACGTTTTCTGCAACTGTAGGCCGCCTAGGCCAAGTGCTCGTCGTCCACCCGGGAGTTCTTATTCGTTTTCGGAAACCCGCGCCACGGACTATCCAGATACTTGTTCTTGACCTTAGCCCCTTGTGCTTACCTTATTACTCTGCATCACAGGGAGGAGGAGGACGTTATCCCTACCCAAAATATGTATGGTCCCCTGCTGGTGCGTGCTTCGCTTCGTCTAAATCCCTACCAGTGCTGACACAATTTCACCATTAATTTGTGAATCTTCCTCCAATCTTCTCCTCCGTTCCTCAAATTAGGTGGCTGGTGGGTCCGTCCCTCAAATTGGGCCTCTAACACCGCCATTGCTGCCCTTGGAATCGCTGTCATTACCTTTGGCGTCTGGAATTACAGTGCAAAACTAGAAGTACGTCACTCTATTCCATCACTAGTTCAGGCCATGTGTCGCATTATAAAACTAACGATTTCCCCAGCAACGGGCGGTTCAACCCATCCGACCGATACCCTCGATGCTAGTACGTGGTAGCCCTGTTTTGCCTCTGCTTTTCTCTGACAGTGTATTCTAATCTACACAGTGGGCAAAACAATATACAGATAAGAAGGATGAACATTAGAATTTCTCGGAATGTGAATAATTTGCGTATATGTACGTCCGAGTGCTGAATCCTCAGCACCATCCGTGTTACTGATTTGTCTCGTCCGACTACTAGATACATCACACTCCCGTTCTACTTATAAATATAAGAGGAACACAGAGTCCCTCTATCTCGCGGAATCAGAAAATTGTTCTTCCCTCAAAGTGCTGAGTCCCAACACACAAAAGAGCGTAAGAGGCCATTCTCAGTGTCAAACTATAGAATACAATGGAACGCATCACGTCATCACACCGTCGGAAGACATACCTTGCAGACCTTAAGCATCCAGGTAAAACAGGCCCTCCTACAGGATAATTCCCCGCTATATCTTCGGAAATTCATTTCATGATATGCCTCATCGCCTCGCCTATCAAAGCTACCATTCCAGCAAACGTCCGACCAATTCGCCCTATCTCTACTTGTGATGAGTCGAAACAAACCCACGCATTTCTATCTTTACCTCAAAAATCTAGTTCTGGACAAAGGAAAATCCGTTTAGACGTTATCCCGCTTGCCTGGGATCTAAGGAAATGGCACAGAGCCCCCGCCCATCAGCACATCGCCGTTTTTCTCGGGTATATGTACTTCTGGACTCGAGCTGGAGCAGCTCCAAGCTTTAAATGGAGTTCGGAAGCACTGACCGCTGGACCTCGTGGATTGCGATACCCAATGAACAAGGGACAGATAACAACAAGTATGTATCATATCGTCCAGCATATCGACTTCGCCCCGTTGAAGGAGTGAGTTGAAAACTGGCATTGCTAAACAAGCTAATTCTGTCGGACAGTGACGCAAATAAATACTAGCATTGCGAGGTACGTAGGTAATCCTCGACATCATCTGGCTTCTTGCTATTACAGTACCATCACCGCGATAAGTATATCTTTAAAGTTTATCGTCGTTAAAATAGGCAGCTATGAAAAAAGCCCCGGAAATATGCCGAGTACTGGCCCCATTAAGGCGCCGTTGAGACTTGGCAGAAGGCCTCAGAAGGCTCTATCGGTGGATTGTCTTTCTAAATATGCCACTAGGACCCATGGGTTGTCCGACTGTTGATCCGTCAGGTGTGGACAAACAGATTAACTCGTTACTCTATGACGCCATCACTTCAGCAGGGAATGATAAATTTTGAGAATCATGGCACGTCTAACCAGCGAAGAAACGACTTGGATGTGAGTACGCTTCCTACTTGATTGCGTAGGAATCACTTTTAAGAGAGAGAAACCACGTTCTTCAAGGCAAGTACAACGAGGACAAAGCTCGTTCAAACAATATACAACGTATGCGACTAAAAGAAAATTGGAATGTTAATTATAAAGCGCCGAACGGCAGAGAAAGTGCAGTATGCAAACGGCGGAGAAACAGGCAGAAGCTAACGAAGGGTAGGGAGAAGATGCAGCGAAGAATACTAAAAAAAAGCTATGAGGAACGCAGTGCTATATTGGTACATATCTATTCTGCGTGCGCATACATTCATACATCGCAAACAGGCAAATGGAGGTGAAACAAAGAAAAAATATCATGCGTGATTTTTTTTAAATGTGCGGTCCGCCCGAAAAGTCCCCTCCCTCCGAAGGCTTACTTCACCAGCGCGATGATGGCCGTCAGATACCGCGACACACGCGCCTTGATGCCGCGCGACCGGACAGCCTTGGGCAGCCTGAGTGGCGAAGCGGGGCGCGAGTCCTTGACGGTCGAGGTAGTGCTGAAATCGCTCGAGTTGGTCTTGTCCACGAGCTTGGGCTTCCCCTCCGCCTTGACAGGCACCGCACCTTTCGGCTTAAGGTCCTCGTCGCTGGGCGTGTCATGTTCCCTGAACCACTATAGCCATGCATTCAGCTGCCAGCCCAACTTCTAATTCTAGACGGCGAATCCGTACCTCAATTAGCCACTTCGCAGAGGCTTTAGGGTAGCGCTTTTGTGTCTCGTAGTCAACGTAGGTGACGCCAAAGCGTGTCGAGTAGCCGTCAGCCCATTCAAAGTTGTCCAAGAAACCTGCAACATCGCTTCATCAGTCATTTTGCATGAGGATGTCATGGATGAACCGTACTCCATGGGAAATATGACTGAACGTCAACACCATCATCGTGAATAGCTTGGATGAGAGACGCGGTCGTTCCTTGGAAATAGTGCACGCGCTGGTTGTCGACAAGGGCTACCTCAAGGGGCATGTCATTCTCATCTTTGACAGCGAAGCCATTTTCAGTAACGCTGTTAATCCAATCAATCTGCGGCTTTTTAGATCCATAACGGTCATATGTACTCACAATATAGGCAGTTTGTAGCGCTATAAATCCGTGCAGAAAAGAATTAGCAAAGAAGCGGTAAAATATCAAATTACCCGAACAGACCTTCCAGACGTAGTTTAATAGCTGTTAGATTATTGTCACAAGTCAGTATGTGCTATCGTGCCTGAAGAAACCTCAAATACTCACAGATCGGAATCCTTCCGGATCTTAAAGACGCACGCATACAACCATTAAATGAGCATGATTGCGATAAAAGCGTCGAAAAAATCTTACAATCCTGAAGCCAAGCGGAGTGCGCTTTTGAAACAAAGAAATCAGAAATACGTCTACAGGCCACGAAGTAGCTGACACCTACCCTGGTTCCCCAACTCCGTTCCGTCAGGTCGCTTGAAGGTATAGTCAACATTCCCTTGGAACTCATCATCTCCGCCCGCCTCTAAATTGCGCCCACGAGAACATCAGTCAACACACCTTGTATAACAGACGAAGAAAACCGACTTACTGCACAGGTTGGTGGTGTAGGTGTTCATCCCATAGAAATCCGAGGAGCCTTTCACGACAGCCCACTCAGCCGGGGTAAAGTCTGGCATGCGATCCCCAAGCACCTCGCGCATGTAGGGCGGGTAGAATCCCAGATAAATGGAATCCTAAGGGAACCAGAAACACGAGGAAGGTCACATCACGTCCGTCAGCACTCCGTCCTCCATGTCACTACAGGTCAGTTGATAACATACCGCAAACCAACCTATGTATAAATTTCGGGGAAAAAGAGGAGCGACCTGTCAGCAGGAGAAACAGATAGGATTAATGGAGTTGATTCACCGATCGCGAAGTCAAGGGCGTGTTGAGCGGCGTCAACGTCTAGTAAGAAAATAAGCACCTTTCAATTAAGGACGAGGAGATAGATGAATCTCTACTTACTCGCTTGGTTGTCATCGTAGGGAATGGCCCAATCACCGTTGAGAGTGATGCCGATTTGGCCTTTTTGGGTGGGTTTGAATTCTTCACGGTACATCTTCACAGCATTTGCGTGAGCATAAATGATACTGTGGCCGACACTGATGAGGAGAGAAGTCCAGTTAGTGAGGTTTATCACCAAATTGCGCAAATAAGCGCCCCACACAGAAAATAGATGATCGTCCGGTTTACAAGAGACGGACTTACATCCATGGTTCGGTCGACGAATCGCCTTCAGGCGAGCGCTCGCGATCACTTGATCGTCCAGGTGCGAACACACCTCGTCCAAAGCCCAAAATTGCCACACACCAAGGCTCGTTGATCGTCAGCCTAATTTCATTCGGAAAAGCGATCAGGAGGCTTATTTCAAAATCACGAAATGAACACACCAGTGCTTCACGCGGTCACCAAAAGCCTCGAAGCAGACCTATAAATGGAAGACAAGCAACGAGGTCAGATACTGGGAATTAACCGCCAATTTGAGTCTGGGATGTGGAGACGCACTCGTGCATAGTTTACATAGTCTTTTGTGATCTCCTCCTTATTCAGCCACCCGTTGTATCGGTCATGGAGCGCTTGTGGGAGGTCCCAGTGGTACAACGTCTGGAGTGTGATGGTAAGTCAGAGCTTGGAGGTTAGATTAAAAACACGCACCACAAAAGGTGTGATTCCGTTTTCCAACAGTGCGTCGATGAACTTGTTATAGAACTCAATGCCTTTAGGGTTGACAGGATCATTCCGACCTCCAAGAGGTATGATGCGCGACCAAGAAAGGGAGAACCGGTATGACTTCACGCCGTACTCTGCCAGTAGAGCCACATCCTCCTTCCACAAACGATACGAGTCGGTCGCGACATCACCGTCCCTTCCATCCAAAGTCTTGCCTGGTATTTTGGCGAAGTCGTCCCATATCGACTTTCCGCGGCCATCGACGTCGGTGGACCCTTCGATTTGAAAGCTCGCTAACAAACATGTTAACAGGTAGTTTCAAAACGGACGATCACTCGCCCTCCACGAAAACCCAGTCTCGTCCCTGCCCCAGACATCCCGTGGCTACATTCGGAAAAATTGCTCACCAGTAGCGAACCCCCATAGAAAATTCTTGGGTAATTTACGAGTTGGGGCAGAGGCCATTGGAATGGTCGTCTGGACTGAAAGGCACGAAAGTTAGTAAGAGGAGCATGGAGATCCCGCTCTGCTCTTAAACGAGAAACAATCCCCCGATATCACTTGAGTTCCTGGGGAATTTCAATTCAGGCTCTCCCGAGGAATGTCCGCCGGGGGGATGGGCACTTCGAAAACCTGTTTTGACATGCGGAAGGTGTGGCGAATCAAGATTTCCAAAGAAGGGTCCAGAGATACTCCGTGGGTGGACAATTTGCGGCTGGATTTCCCTAGATTCTGGTAACAAGAACTGGTCAAGAACATTGCTAGATACGTACTCCATCACCCTCGGGCAAACATCGGAGCCCCATTCACGTGCAGGCTATTCCGCCATTTAACTCCATTCGCAATCATAAATGTGTCCCTCAGATCGTCTTTCGACTTCCACCGCCCAAGAACTGACAACCAAGACCAGATGTCTTCCAGCAAAGGAATTGCGATCCTAGGCGCCGGCCTATTTGCCAAAGAAGGTCAGTAATTTACCTAGAACATCCTCCTTTGATACCGGCTCAACAACTCGATGCCTTACGTCCGAATATTCACCTGATCCCACATGCAACAGCGCATCTGCCAGCCCTTGCGGCCTTGGGAGACGCCGCGCCCACTTTGAAGGCGGTTTACTCGCGCTCTGAAAGGAGTTCTCAAGATCTCTCCAACAGCGCAACTGCTACGCTGCAATTGACTACGCCCCCGGCTGTCTACCACGACGGGGACGCGTCGGCCAACCTGGACGCGCTCCTCGCCAGATCGGACATCGACGCCGTCATCGTCGTCCTGCCTATCACGATGCAGCCTGCGATTGTGCTGCAGGCACTTGCTGCAGGCAAACACGTCTTGAGCGAGAAGCCTGTAGCGCCGGATGTTGCCCGTGGCCTTGATCTCATCAAGACGTACAAAGAATTGTACGAGCCAAAGGGCTTGATCTGGAGGGTCGCAGAGAACTTTGAAGCAGAACCGGGATTTCGAAAAGTAGGGGAGATCATTCGAGCCGGAAAAATCGGCGATGTCATATTTTTCAAAACCGTCGTGGTCAACTATATCGACAAGGAATCAAAATGGTACAAGACGCCTTGGCGAACAATCCCCGACGTAAGTACCCTCGATCCACGATCCATGTCCATTGACATATCTTAAAATTTGATACAGTATCAGGGTGGTTTCCTGGTAAGACTTTGCGTCCCAACCTGAAGCACGATCTGAATTTACTCAATTATCTCTCGGTATAGTTAGACGGCGGTGTGGTGAGTCGCATTTGCCACTGACACCCAGGTGATTTTCTTGATTAACTGATCCGTATTCATTAGCATACCGTTGCCGCGCTTCGCGTTATGCTCCCGCAAGCGTTCACGCACCTCTCCGGATTCGCCTCGCTCAATAAGGACTACCTTAAACCCCACGACACTATCCACTCTGTGGTGAAGGCAGGCGACCACTTCCACGGTATTTCAGAAATGACCTTCGCCTCCCCGACGAAATCACGACCGCAAGCTGAGAACTTCGTGATCACCGGAAATGACGGTTGGCTCTCCGTTAATCAAGTTAACATTCCTGGCTCGGACAAACCCGTCATACGCATTGTGGTCAAGTCCGTCGTCAAGGCTGAGGGTAAGCCAGATGAAGAGGCAGAAGAGATCATAGATGTGCCTTCGCAAGGGGTCGTTGCGGAACAGACGAGCTTCTTCAATGCCTTGTCGGGCAAAGACGACGGACTTAACCTTGGTGATCCTTCTGCTGCGTTGGCCGACGTCGCATTCATCCAAGCGGCTTTGAATAGCAATGGGAAGCTCGTCGATCTTACGAAGCTCCTCCAGGGCTCTTCAGAGTGATTGCGGAGTTGTCGAATCGGAGAAATTTAAAATGTGTACCAATATATAGCATCTGAATCGCGGGTTTGTGTCGGAGATCTCGTGCACCTTCAGTTGTACATCGCTACTGTACTCATAGTAGTATCTATGTAAGACCGAACAAAATCGTTTCGTCCATTCGAAGCTCTACTTGGTGATAGATGATCAGTTGTGCACACAGCACTTTTTCTATTGATCTGTTACAGGGAAGACGATGATCGACAACCACACTTCACAATATTAACATTTCTCGTCGACTATGATGCGTATGCGACTATATTCGACACAACCTTGTGCATGTCTACATCGGGTCTAAAAAGGGACCAGAAAACGCTGCGCGGGAACCCATACCCAACATCAAGCGACAATTTCCCGCTAACCCGATCGGCAAACCCGCTCTGGAGAAGTCCTGAAGAACACCTTTTAGTGCATCTCCAAAACTTCGCATCATACCAATGTGGTGCGTTCGGTGCGCCACAGCAGTAACCAAGTGCTGCCACCCGCGATCGTTGTAGGCGTATATATGGAGCGGATTCAGCGCGGCGTGTGGGTACGCTCGGACTATCCTCGCGAATGAAGTCATTTATGGGTTGACGTGAGGGCGACGGCGTCGCTCCCCAGTCCATTTTCGCTCATTTGCGATCTGGATCATGAGGGCTCCTGTCTCCTGGGCGCGAGGCCTCGCAGGGCAGCCTGGAAATAACGCACGCCCCTACCAAGATAAGTAAATTATCTCCTTGGTGTATGCTCCGTATGTTCCATTGAGCAATCATTATTCTGATTTTTCTACGGCTGTATGATCGTTCTTCCTGATCCTTAGCTGAGTTACGGCACACAATTAGAGGCACTGGGAATAATTATAGACGACCTTCATATTTAGCTGCGATAGTGGAGGATAGTGGGTGCGGGCATCACTTCTTGCCTTCCCCCTCCTCATTTCGCACTCATTTTTGCCATAAGTGCTGGCACAGCATGGCACTTCACCTTCAGATGCTCACACACTGTCGCTGTCGTGGGACGCATGCTAATGGTTCATATTCCGCGTAGATCATCCGTTTACTGAGGTGCAAGTCGGTTATCGCGGCCAAGCCAACTCATGTGCAATACTCACAGAGTTAAAACAGGAACGTTGGGAAAGAGACGCGAGGAGATCCGGACACATACGGGACCGAGAGGCTTGCTTAGCGACCAGACTGGACGCTGGTGAGTGCGAACTGTGGGCCTGTATTTAGGACATCATGTGAGGACGTAGTGTTCAAAGTTAGACCAACACAGTGTGCGTTGACATCATTCTCTCATACATGGTAGATGCTCAGAGTTGAATGGCACTAGATCATAGAAAGAGCCGGTATTGACCTTTCGATTTCGTATATAAAAGGCCAGCCTAGGGAAAAGCGAACATCCAGCTGCGGCGGTAGAAGTACGACCAGCTTCGTCCCAGTCTGCCATGAGCCAAAGAGGGTCATAGCCGAGTTCACCGATACAGACGGGAGAAAGTGAGATCCGGAGAACGCTAGATAGTCTGGCATGGCCCCTTCCTTCGGTAGAAGGTATTAGAATAGAATGAGGATATTATGCCTCCATGCCACAAGGACAGCACTGCGGAGTGGTTCCCAAGTTTCAGTTATCCAGGTACATAAGTAGAAAAGTCAAGCTTATAGTTAAATCTGGTGTATTGTACTCCATCGGGTACCCGGAGATAGGTCTACCACGGAGCTCCGTGCAGAAGTTCAAAAAGATAAGACAAGAAGCAACATCGAGAGCAAGAGAGGCCACTTTTTGTTTCGAAAGCAGTCTCCAAAAGTTCATGGAGGAAGAAATTTGCATGGTTCTATAATCCATACAGGCAAAAATAAAATAAAGAGGGGTGTTAAGTGATTCATTTATAAGAACGAATTGAATTGACATTACCAAATATTTCATTTTAACCTTGAAGTCCACGTATGGACCTACATAGATAAATTTGCACTATCCAGCAGATGTCAGCCTGAGAAGAAAGGCCAAGCGCACTAGCCGTTCCCGCATCTACATCCCTCATCAGCTTCCAAAACCGCAAAGCAAGTATAGAGCACATCGTACCTTCAAACTTACGCGGGTAATATAATCTAACAAGATATCAAAATTCTCATCGAAGCTTCGACGACCGAAATTAAAAGAATACGATTCTAAGACCTAGATGAATTGAGTACTACGGGAATACGCAGGTATAGTATGTTGTTAATAACTTATCCATGAAAGCAGTACTGCCGTACTCACCCAGCTTGTGATGATTAGCCGTCCTGAGAAGTTCGAGCCATGTGGTGCACCTATTTTCTCTCTGGGAGACCATGCAAGCCCTGTGGTTGTCGGCAGAGCGGCTTGTGAATGGCTCTAATGAATTTAGTATAAGTAATAGCGGAGGCATAGGCATTGATTGTTCAGACACTCGTTCTCACCGATATTATTCCAGACATGCGAACAACCCAAAAGTGTCCTCTCTCCGGGATTTGTAGAGAAAGACATGCTAGAAAAGGAGGATGTATTCAAGAAAATATAGTTGCTTATCAGAAGCTCAAGCAAGCCAGAGTGGGAATGTTTTACTGACGTATAATGGTTCTGTTTAAATTTGTAGGTCCTGGTGCACCAAAATATCTAGGCTTTTCACTGAGTTTGGACCTGTCAATTAGCCACGTGTCAGTCGACGATGTACATATATCTGACCCTTAGGCTTATGTAGAGATTTGGAACAGATAAATCGCCTGGGTGAGAAAGCACATAAAGATAAATGGTTGGACGGACAATATCACTGGAAAGTTAAGTGATCGCAGCACCAAACCCGCACGGTATCACTTCGGTTCATCTTGGGGTACCAGTTAAGACAGAAAGCTAGACCTAGAACAGATAACGCTGGGATTTCGAAGATATACTGAGGTAGCCGCTACTT